>JAQMRL010000059.1:0-142778 GCA_035578175.1 Catonia carolina
CACATATCAGAGTGCGTTAACAGGTTTTACGTGGAGGTTGATGCAGATGATATACCCCTACCCAAATACAAGCCCGTAGAATTTGAAACAAGAAATTTATTGCTGCTGCGTTATGTACTCGAATCACAGGTAACCGACTTCCAGAACGCACACAGCGAACCGATCGATACGAGTAACGTACTAGAAAAAATAACAAAAGGTGACATAAATGATATTGACACCAATATATGGATTCGGCGATTGAACGATCTCAATCTATTCTCTAGATTTTACAGTCAACAATGGCATTCGACTATTGACCATAAAGGGAAGAATGTACTATTCTATAACAGGACGACGGGTGAGGGATACGTTATAAATAACCCCACGTTATTGAAATACATGTTGCAAACAACCAATTAATGACAACTCAACCACTCACTTAAAACAACACAAATATTTCATATTAATATTCTAAACGAACGTAAACGGGAATCGAAACATAATACCTATTTCAAATATCACTCTTCAAAATTGAAAAACCAAACCATCGATTTATCAAAAAATAATTTTTTAAATTGTTCAATTATAAATAAAACCTGAAAACAACAACAATACTTACTGGTAAATATTTTAACAGAATGCAAAATATTTTTCCTCACATCATACCCGGAACGAGGAGGAATTCACTCTATTTTCGAAAGTATTACTTCCATGATTCCTATTGTTTTATGAGATGATTCATATTTTATATATTATTACTATATCCTCTACAATGACGACTACTATTATTATTACTAGTTAGTTCATTAAAATGTTGAAGTATTTGTAGCATCTGATTGTAACTAACGATCTTCTGCATTAGAACTGCTGACTGAATCTCATCGTTAAAATGTTTGGACAAAGTTATAATTTTCTCAGCCTCTGTCATATTAGTGAGGGTAAATTTAGCAATATTGTATTTCTTTTGAAAATAAGTTATTATATCTTGTTTTCCATTCGGTAGATAACATCCTGTCTCAAGATCAAAGCGTATCCTCCGTTTGATATACTCGTTCCAGTAAATAATTTTAAATTGTCTTTCAAATTCTTCCCAACTATCAATATTCTCCACTATGTTTTGTAACCATATACCGGCATTATTAGTAAAACATATGCTTAACAGATTCTTTACAATCGTCCATTGACCATTAATATAAAAATTTTCACCGAATAAACATAGATAATTCTTAATTTCTTTCCAGGTCTAACATTGGATTCTTACTAAAGCCAGTAAATTTTGGTATTTCTTGATATCGAATTGAATTATAAAATATATTGTTGAAATCTAACCGACTCCGATCTATATTAGTGTTAGACCTGTTGTTAATATTTTTCTCTAGATCTTTTATTTTCTCTTTTAAATTCTCTAGTTTTTTAAAAAATTCATCATTTATCAATTTTACTAAACCAGGTATATCTTCTTTAAATTTATTCATCTCATCCCTTACATCCTTATGTTTCTGCTCAAACTTCTCATAAATTCCATCTATTCGTTTATCTGTCATCTTTGATATACCCTCAACCTGTTTGTTACAGCCCATTTGTTTAATATCAATAATTTGAATATTCTCATGTTGACTTTGTAATTCCAAATGAACTAGATTTATCTGTTTATCAATTTTATTTTTCATTATATTAAACTGTTCCGTTAATTCACTATTATTTTTAACCAATTCCGTTTTCACACATTCTAGACTATTTATTTGTTTTCTTAGGCTGTTTTTTATATTACGCAATTTTTTGTCTAAGCTATTATTTTGTGCTTTTACGATTGACGTTTGTGAACTTAATTTTGACATAACTTGAAACATATATTCAATTGTGTTCTTCATAGTAGTTTGTAGGTTATTACTAGCTTCACCATCCTGACTCACCTCTGATACAATTCTACCTGATCGTAAAACCTTTACAACCATTACTAAATATGTAATATATATATGAGTAGGAATCTTCAATATTATTTTTTATAAAAAATTTACCCACGTTTATAATAGAAGCCACATAATATGAAGTGTTTGTGTAAAACAATTTCAACTTAAGGAAAACGGTTTTAACGGAATTTAATAAATTGAATCATCACCCCAACACTAAATACTACCTGTTGAAAGTCTATAATTTTTTAACACCAACATACCTTTCAAGACTACACATAAAATTATTATAACGAACACGTATAAAAAAAATGATAGATGGTTTTTGTTTGCGTTGTAGAAGACGAACACAATCGAAACATTGTGTTGTGGTTGGTGTAAAAAAAATAGCCGCCTTATGTGTGATATGCAACGGATCTAAACACTTTTACGTCAAGAGTGAAAAAAACCATCAAAACAATCGACGATAGCAACAAAATGGATACGGATTTTTAAATTTAGGATTGCTTATTATTGTAATAATAAATGATAATATTATTATTATTATTATTTGAATTCGACAAAAAATAAAACAACCATATTATTATATAATAAATAAAAAACTTTTCTATTTTTTACTGGAGACCCATTTTACTCACGTTCTATTTCCAAAATAAAATATTTAAAAATAAAAATGTAGATTTTGGTGTACCAGAATGGCTGTAATAATAATAATAATACATTTTAAAAAATTACAAAATACTAAATAAATGACACTACTAATTAAAATATACTGGAGATATTTTCGAAATAATATCTAATTGAACCATTCAGTGATTCGTTTTTTTTTTGTCCAACCGGGTCCAACAGATTATTTTCTTTTAATAGTAATTAATAATAATGGTGGTTCTTGTAATAAATGAAACAACAATACTAAAAATTTATCCAGTTACAATTATATTTATTAAACAACTACTGAATTTCTACAAGATTAATATATATTACAAACATATAATATTTTCCATCACCATCTCTGTGGGAATTATAAATATTTCTTAATACTACCATAGATATATGAGATCAAAAAAAATATAATGATAAAAAACAACGCTTCGTAATCGTTTAAAAGAAATACATTATAATACAAACTCCAGAAAAAAATTAAAAACAATGAATAACAAACAACAATAGTTTTGTTAAATGTTAACCGACAAAAAAACGTTTGACTATTTGTATTAATTTCTTCTTCTTCTTCTTCTCGTTCATAGTATTGTAGACGTGAAGAATCTAATGTATATAGTAATTCATTTTGACATTCTGGACAATCTTTTCTCTTTGGATTCGGCCCGTCCCAATCGTCATATTTACCGGGGTAGTTGCGCCATTTGAAATGCTTATCGCATCTAAACTCCTGCAAAATGTCTTCATCTACTTTCAGGTAATCAGGTAGATTTGGCCATATCGAACGCATGTCGTTGCCGAACAGTTTGATTATCTGGTTTTTCGGAAGATATTTTAACGTTTCACGATCGGTATTTGTTCTATTCAACAAATTTATAGTTTTCAAATATTCCAACCGCCAAGCCGCGAGCAACTTGGCATTATTTACGGAGCAATTCCGCGTGTGGTTGAAAGGGCATAAATACCGATCGTATTTCACCAGCCGACCGAGCGCGTCGAAACTAGGACAAATTATCACGTTTACTACAGCTCCATATTTGGACAACGCATCTTTTTTAGTTTTACCACGGACATATATCACACCGCCGCGCAATTTCTCTAATATTTTATCCAGGTCGTCGTATCGCTGAAACCGGGCGTCCCAATCTAAGTTATGAAAATCGACTTTTTGTCTGTTGATTCCGTCTTTCTGTTTCTGGGTCAGCATATATTTAGAATACGGTGGCCTGAACAGGACGTGTTTAATAACTGTTCCATCTAATGAGATGATCGCCAACTCCTTGATTATAAAATCATCACCGACGTTATAGTATTGAAAATCTGCAATGAATTCCGGCATTATGATGATGTTGTACTGTTGCGCTGTTATTTTATAATGATTTTAATTTAAAAACTATAGCCGTTTATATACACCGTATTTGTCATGACGTCATTTCATAATCTTTATTATTAGACGATTAACGCATAATACTTGCCTATATTGTCTGTGAATTCTTCTAAAACCCTTTTTTCACTTTGGTCAGCGTTCAATTTTAATACCGGAATGTTGTTGTATGTCGGCCCTCCGAAGCAGTTTTCATGAAGATCGTGTATCTCGGTCAGATATTGGATTTTTGATATCCGATTCTTCACTTCGGTCGCGTCTCTTGATCCTTTCCATCGCAACCGCCGGACTCGTTTTTAGGTAGACAATCAGATCGCATTGTAAGTTTGAATTTTTCATAATATACTCGTACCATTCGTTCAGAATATTATATTCGACGGTGGAAAATATTCCGCGCCGATATAAATTCTTAATGAATATATTTCTTGCACTGAATAAGGAGCGCTCCATAATTTTTACTCTTTCCGGCGCCAATAGATGATTTTCCAACATGGTTTTAAACACTATGAACTGGAAAGAAAACGCCCATTTGTCGGGGTTCGTATAGAATAGGTCCAAGTAGTTTACGTTGTAATAATTTTTCCACACATCAACCGGTTCTTGGACTACGACTGCGTCAGGGATGATGGTTTGTTTCAGGTTCGAGAGGAAAGTGCTTTTTCCGCTGCCAATCTGTCCTTCGACGATAATCGTAAAGGCGCTCATCTTCTTCTACGGCTGTTGATGTATGTTAATAGACGTAGTCAGTCGGTCTTTTTTATATTAAACCCGGTTTATTCATGGAGTCTGTGGTATATAACCCGCGCGGGTGTAGGTATAGAGCAGTAAATCCTGAAGGCAACGGGTAGTAAACAATCCGAATCTTCATCATCACTGTCGCTTTCCCATATCATGTTGATTGTGAAGTTGGTTGGCATTACGGACCGTGCTCGTCTATACAGCCGCAAGATATTCTCTGTGCTGTTCACATTTTCATCCGCACTGACAGTCCAAACTAATTGTTCTACATCCCTCCCTACCAGTTGTTGACATTTTTCACACTCCACTGCGGTGTTGTTGTAATAATTATTATCATTATCAACAGCGGAGATTGTTTGTTCTCTGGAAATACACATTGTTTAAATTACCAGTACAACAACGCCTCTATTTATTCATAAAATTTTTGATGATTAAAAAATAATTATGAAATACACTGGAAAGTTATTAAAACACGCCGGTGCTTTATTGGCGCCTTGTCTCGCCAGCGCCGCTATTCCGGTAGTTTCGGGTTTGGTCGAGCGATGGCTGCCGATCGTGAAGAATATGAAGAATTGTCACATACCCAGTTATAACTACTGCGGACCCGGCACGGATGTCGATAGGCATCTGGCCATGGGAATCCGCGGCATAAACAAACTGGATGAGGCGTGCAAAGAACACGACATTGTTTTACAGCATGTATGACGACCCCGTGAATAGGACCCGCGCCGACAGGGGTGTTAATAGACAAGGCTTGGAAACGGGGTAAATGCACCAGATGCCGGTGTCGACGAAAAGGCGGCTGCTTGGCTGGTGATGAACACGATGAAATTAAAGGTGAAACTCAGTGGAAGACCAAAGAATAAGACAAACAATAATAATAATAATAATAATAATAATAAGAAGAAGAAGAGGAAGAAGAAGCGGCTGGAGAAGAAAAAAAATAAAATTAAATAACTAATAGCTTAAAGTTTGGATAAAAAACAATATAGTTTTATAGATATCGTGATATTAGTTCAATAATCTATAATTTTCATTACACCAGTAGACCCGAAATCCACTGTCTGACCGCTCGGTCTCACTCAATTCAGCAACCTGCCGCAGACTTGGCGCCTGATATTCCATGAAAACGATCTGGGCAATCCGATCCCCTCGACAGACCGCATAGTCTTCGTCCGTGTGGTTGTAGAGTAAAACAATCAATTCGCCGCGGTAATCCGCATCGATAACACCGGCTCCACACTCCAAACCGTGTTTGAACGACAAACCGCTTCTGGAAAATATCTTCCCGTACAGGTTTGTGGGCATCTCGATCGCAACTCCAGTTCGGATTCCTGCCCGCCCTCTTGCCCGTATAACCGTGTCCGTCACCGCGTGTAAATCATAACCGCCGCTAACTTTGTGGCTCGAATCGGCCACTTACCGGCCTGTGTTATAAGCTTGATATCGACTCGTTCATGTGTCGTCATATTTTCTTTTCTGTGTGGGTTTAAAAAGAGATAGTCTTTATATATTATACCGAGGACCTTATTTGAGTTTTTTCATCGTTTCAAATTTAAAACCAGAATTCGTCGCTTGCTATAAGATTGGTATAAACATTCTTATTCTAATAATATTAATTAGATTAATTCTAATTCTAGTCTATCACAAAATGGATAAAATAATTTCGAGTAAAAATATACTAGAAAATTTATAGATAATAATAAAAAAGTTGGTTATAATATAATAATACACAATACGAACGTTAATGATAATGCAAATATATTTTTCGTAACGACCGAGTTATTTTCGTTTTGTTTGTATATCAACCTTTTTAATATTCTCCTGCTAATAAAATCTCTTATTTTTGTCGGAGAGAGAGACAGGTAAACAGTCTATATATTATGATACATAAAATAAGACGATAAAAATATAATAACACTCGGTGTATGAAAGTGGCCAAAAAAATAATGTATTTATTAACCGGAGGAGTTTCATCTAAAACTCCGATCATTATTATTATTGATTCTAATTAGAATAAAAAATTGAAGGAAGGAGATCAGATAGCAAGACTGAATGCATAATTATCAGAAACCTAAATTGATAAAAACTACAAAAAAATTGGTTTGGAGAGTTTTTATTACAGAACCAATTATCAATATTTAAATAAAGCGGAGAGTTTGTCATTTGTTCACAATATAACCCAATAACGAGATAACATGTCATTGATAAAATCCCAAGCTCTCTTTCTGGTTGTGAACACTCGCCTGATATTTTGGCATTTCTCATGGTTTAAGGGGTAAATCGCATGGTTTGTTATACTTTTGATGTCGAGATATTTAACCGTGATATTTCTTATCTCCCTAAATCCTGTGGCACCGTATAACCACACATCATTCGCATTAATCGATGAAAGATGTTCCAAAAAATAAAACTCCTCAAAATCGAGGAATTCGTAACCGTGTTTCAACAACATATTTATCACCACACACCAAGATTTGATTTTAAAGTCTCCGGTTTGTACATCATATACACAATGAATAATATTATAAAACTAAACCTACTGTTGACACTGTTGGATACTGTTGATATCGAGATATTTAACCGTGATATTTCTTATCTCCCTATCCTGTGCAACCATATTATAAACGCCATCGTTTCAACCGATGAAAGATGTTCCAAAAAATAAATTTCCTCAGAATCGAGGTTCAACAACAGTTTTATCACCATAATCACAGATATGGATTTTAAAGTCTCCGGTTCGTACATGATAATAATAAAATGTGGAAGTTAATAAAAAAAAATTAACAGCCGGGTTGGATATAATACCCAAACATAAACGTTAATAATAACAAAAACAACAAGTTTCGTAACGTTGGAATTTTTTCTTTTTGTTTGTGGACCAGCTCTTAAACCTCCTCCGGTTGTTGTCGTTTTTTATTTTTATCAATGGGAGAATCGTCGTCTCGTTTCCTTTTTCCATCGTGTTTCGTGTCTGTATTGGTCTCCAGTTGATATGTTTCTTTTTTCTCGGTTCTGGGAGAGTCGCCTGATGATTCCTGACAGATTTCTTCTGTTTTTTTCTCTTCCGATTTCTTCTCATCTATAAAGGTTTGATTCATTATATCACACATCTGGACAGTCTGTTTTATATTCGTCACACCCTTATCCTTAAGCATTTGGAATATCGGCAATAGCGTGTATATATTATCCGAATCGGTCAGCTGCAGCAACTGATGGGCAAGTGGTAATAAACTCTTTTAGAGTGTGGCCGGACAGAACCATGACCAACGATTCTTTCTCTTCCAACAAATTTTTCAGTTTCTGTACACCAAACGTTGATTTAATGGATTCGACCACTTGCTCGATTTCTTTATAATCTCTCGAATCAAACATATCATATAAAACCTCTTTAAACGAATCCGAAAAGCGATCTAAGAGGGTTTCAAGGTCTGTCACGTTACTATCTCTCATGTATTGTTGTATACCGACAACCCTTTTCTCAAAATCGTTAAAATTATCTACTTGGAAACCGTCGAATAATTCGGTTAACCGTTTACAGAACGTATTCGGATCGACATCTTTCAGGATTGTTTTGATTTCGGTAATAAGTTCGTCAAATCTCAAACAGTCTTGCATTTTCCGTTGCATCTCCAACATTTCACCGTTCTTCGCCGTCAATTGATCCAGTAACTTTCTCAACTCTTTCTCGGACTCGTTTTTATCCTTTTCCTCGTTTTCCCGATAACTTGCTTCGGCCTCTTGCAGTTGGTTTTTTAGATCGGTTATATTTTCGTTGAGTTTATCCGTTTCGCTTGTCAAAAATATGTTGTTGTTGGTACACTCCTCCAACTGTTCCATCAGATTCTCGTTGGTCGACTTAGCGTCGTTAATGTTTTCAGTCAGGCCTATTATAAACGACTCGGCTTGTTGTTTTTGTTTGGTCAACAACTCAATTTCCCCGTTCAACAGGGTTATTTGTTGTCGTTGTTTGTCGATCAACTCTTCTTTGGCAAAAGATTGCTTCTTGATGGACTCGTACCGTGTCGTCTCTTTCACCAGCCGTTCTTTAAGCTCAATTACCTTTTCCACGTGCCGGGCGTTATTCTTTTCTAGGTTAATGTTTTTCGACTTTAAAACATTGACTTCTCGCTCGCATAGTTCCAGACGGTTTTTCAGTTTAAGATAATCCTCCTCGGACACAGAATAAGACCTTTCTAATTCCATCGGCTGGGTGATATTTTTTTCCATGCTTATACTGAGGCGTTTTTTCGACTTCATCAACTTGTTCCACGCGTCTACATAATTTATCCTTTAGTTGTTCCTCGTTGGCTCGAGACGCAGCCAATTCTTCTTCACACTGCTCACACTTACGACGCAACGTGGCGACATTCTCTTTCAATTCTACGATTTTGTATTGATTTTCTTCTACTGTTTTGGTTTTGGCCGCCAGCGTTTCTTTCGCGGCCTCGAGTTCCTCTTTGTTCAATTGGATCTGTTGGGTGAGTTCGTCTACCAACTGTTTGATACAGTGGATTTCTTCATTCTTGGTGTGTAGACGTTGGTCGAAATCGTCAGTCTGTTGAGTCTGTAATCGGTTATGTTGCTCCGTCATTGTGGTAATAACATTTTTCAATCTATCGATTTCTTTATCTTTGGCGAAAAGCGACTGGTTCGCTTCGGCGTAAAGTCGGGTCTGTTCTTTCATATTTTCGACACACACAGAAAGCTCTTGCGCATCTTTCTCGCAATCAACTGTCTTCTGTTTGTAGTTCGCGTCGCAGTCTTTAAGAATATATCTTATTATCAACAGTAGTTCTTCTTCCCTGGAATTTCTGTTGATCAACGGATAACGTTTAAACAGATCCAAATACGAATCAATATTGCGCGTGAGGATTTCGACCTTTACAACGTCCGATTTACAACTTCGGACTTCCCGCATATAATCACCGTATGAGATGATCGTACGTGAGCGGTCGGTCAAACACCCTTCATCCATTAATATTGCAAAAAATGGCGTCGCTCACAGACGGAAAAAACGTAACGATATACCGATAGTCGGTTTTTTGATGAGATATTAAGATATTGAGCATTCGTTTGAGAAACTCCGATATACTATATGCCACCTTCTCGTATTGGCCGCTTTCCACGTATTCCACGATTTCGGTATAATAAAACTCTACCATTTTTTAATAATATCTACGACGTTTGCATTCGTTCACCGGGTTTCGGAGATTCATCCCCAATGCCAAAGGCTTCATCATAATCCACATCCCACCCATCGGAATCATCTCGTTTCCTTTTCTTCTGTAACGGAAAAACAACGCCTACATCTTTAAGAGAACCAAGGCTTTTCGATCTGTGTCTGATAACGGACGATTGTGTCGTCGGCCTCTGTTCGATTTCAATCTTCTGTTGTAGTTCTTGATTCACGGTTTTCAGCTGTTTTTACCGTGTCTTTTTCGATCCGCAGTTTCTCTTTCAGCGACCTCAATTCTTTCTCTATCCGCTCGTACTGATTATGTTTTTCCTGTTTGGTATCCCTTTCTGACTGTAGCTCTTGTTTCAGTGATGCTAACTCGCTGTATAACTGTCTAGTCTTTTTTTTCCATTTCATGATTGGCGTTTTTCAGTTCTTTCTCTACCAGCTGTCTTTCCTGTAATTGTTTTTCATTTTTAAACAATACAGACAAAGCCGTTATATCGAACCCTTCTTCAGCGTCGAGCTCCTGTAAAATTTTAAATACGTGTTTGGGTGTAACGTCGTCTTTGAAAACTGTTTGGACGGCGATCCACGGCACCAAGAACTCACTATCGACGCTACGTATTGCTGATAGGATGTTTTGGTCGCGTTTTTCTATTAAGTGACCGAAGAAGGTAGTTTTTTGTAGTTCGGTGAAAAAACTACCGGCTAACGTTAATTTTCCCCTCAATGATCTATCGATACGGCCGACATCTTCTTGAAGCATCTTTCGCCAATTGTCGCCCAACAACCAACTTATTATTAGGAATATATTCTTCAGTTCCGCTGAAAAATCGACACAACCATGATCCTCCAGAACGTAGTTCAATATAGCACGTTTCTCGTCGAATCCAATTGACGGGTCCTGTAAAGATTGTATGGTCTGCACATAAAATTTTAACAGCCGTTCTAAAGACGAGAGTATATCGGCGACATCGTCGTTATCGCCCCGGAATTGTTTCAGTTTTTTCGTTAACTCGTCCACCGTCTGCAGGCTTTCCTTATTATGGAAAATATCATACCACCGTGAGCCGAGAATCTTTTCAAACATGTCCCACATAAAGTTTAATTCCTTCAAAAAAATGTTTGCACATCGATATCTCCAACGGCTGACAACAGACCTGCCCATTTCATTTTGTAGCTTAAACTTTTATTTTTCAAAATATCTAATATCTGTGAAAATAATTCAAATGAGTCGTACGCGAATTTTTTCCAATCGTTGTATACAAATTCGGCCGCTCGCTGTTTCGCATAATCGACAATCTCAGCATCTGATTGCGTTTCACTGAGCGGATTTTCACCGATCTCCATGGGGATGATTGGATTCCTTCGATCGCCACCGGGGTTATCACACCCATTAACCGTTCTTGGTTTGCAGAACACCAATAGCTTCTTTATAATGGTAATCAAATCCTTTTCGCCGGAATGTTGAACGATCAGCGGACACTCTTGAAAATGTCTTTCGATGTCGTCACATTTCTCGTATATTAATGTTGGGAAATCGGGGTCTGTAGAACAAATGCGTATAAGATTGAAATAGTCGTACAGGGTGAGTTTTTGTTTGTTTGACAATAGATAGAAAATCTCATCACAAATCGACGTAAATTTTTTCCGATTATATTTGGGATTTAGTTTCTTATATACGTCGTTCAAAAACTTTGAAAACATATACATAGCTTTTTCGTTGTTGCCCTGCGACACCAGATATAACACCGAAGTTTCGTTCATTTTTAATTGTGGTTGGGCTCGTTATACACCGATTTCGTCCCGTATAAACAAAAACATATCTCTCAAGTCTTTTCGCGCTGAATCGTATTCGTCGGCCGATACTTTCCATAGTATTCGGTATAGGAGTAAAAGCGGTCGGTTTTGTTTTAGTGTGAGAATACCGCTAATTTGGTTGAAGAAATCTACGGTTTTATCCATGTTTGTGTTGAAAACGGCTATGTTGATCATATCGCCGCGCTGTAACGGCAGAAGGGTCGAGAGTGTGGCGTCGATTTTCGGTTGTATTATTTCCACATTGAAGATGAAATGCAAATAGGGTTTCAAATGTCTGTATAACGCATATACGATTTTCCAGTTGAAAAATATGTCTTCGTCTTTGGCGAACAGCATTTCATCTTGTAGATCTTTCGCGAAGAAGTCGAATTCGATTGCGATCGCCTCATTTTCAAATTCTGATTCTTCATCATCATAATAATCTTCGTCTTCCTCATAAGTAGTGTCCGACATACTACACATATAGAAATACGTGTTATTATTTATCGATTTAATAATGGTTTAGTTTTTTCACAAGCGTCGTATATATATAACCTATCGCTGAAATATTATTCACAACAAAAATGGATATATTTTACAACAACGTGTCCAACGTAACGATACAATTCAGTCTGAAACCAATACCGAATAATAATTGTATTATAAATTTCAAAATGAATGGTTACAATTTCGGATTTTTCTTCTCGCAAAACAACGTTTCACAAGACGACGAGTGTTTCACATACACGGGAAAGATGTTGGTGGTGGAAATGCAGTTGTTAAAAAAATTACCCCCGCCGCCGACGAACACCATCCAGCGTTATTTTAAGCGTAAAGGATCAGTGAAAGATGAAAAAATAATATCACATGTGGCCAATCATTATGGTATATCATTAGAACGGGAGAGTCACGTTGTCCGATGTCCGTTTCACGCCGACCGAAATCCAAGTCTAAGTATAAACTTAACGAAGGGTGTGTTTTATTGTTTTGCGTGTAGAGAATGTGGAAAATTTTCGAAACTCTGGGATAAAATTTTATCGGAAAGAAAAAACTATAAATAAAAATCCAAAACAATCGGCTAAAGAAAATGATTGTCAATGAAGTTTTAAATCGACGTTTTTTTTACTCTAAATATTTAATTTTTTCTTAATAGACAATATTAATAATCAATCCAAATAAAATATAAAAAGGAAGAAAAAACAAAATACGGATAAAGTTTGGTAAGTAGGGTAGATGTTTGTGTGGTAGAATAAGATATACGTGTATAAATAGACATCGAGCTACAGGTTAGTTTTCATAGTCATAATGGACCTAGACGATGTTAGTTTATGTATGCTTTTGAATTTGCCGGAATCGGTCGTAACTATTTATCATAAAGTGGGGTCGACAGCCGGGATTTATTATAAGGGATATGGTGAAATGACCCAATGCTCTATTTGTAAGGTCGTGATCGATCGGTGGGTGGAGGACGACGATCCTGTGATAAAACACCAACAACAGTCGCCGACATGTTATTCGTCGTTAAGCATATATTCTTATAGAGATATGCTTCGACGACGACAACAACGACGAGAAAATCGATACAGTAATCGGCGTAAAAAAAGACAGATAGAGACGCAAATCACTAGTAGAATGACAATGGCAATTTTTGCACCATCATGGACGTCCAAGGTAACTGTTTTTTTTACTCAAAATCCTAATTGAAAATATTGTTATTCCATATTGTCACTAATTTTTCCTCTCTTTCTAGATGGTAAATTGTTCACAAAAGCCGCCTATAATGACTGATGATCATTGTAGTATATGTTTGATCGAGGGAATGGATACAATGGTATGCCCCTGCCATCACCAGTTTTGCAAGCGATGTGTGAATATTATCGACGTTTGTGCGTTGTGCAGAAGCCCAATATCAGAGAAATTACCATCAAACCAATACAAATTGTCACATACTTTATTTCGAATCGTTTTCAAAGAACAAATCATTGACCAACCCACCTATTCATATACGGAAGAAATAGTTATCGTCGGCCTACCAATTGAATGTCTCTTTCCGATTGGTTTATAGAGCTGCGTAAATCGAGGGAGGTGGACTTGTGACATTATTACAACATAATCTGACCAATTTTTCCTGTAGGTTCTTAATATGCTCAAGAGTGGCTGGGCATCACACTCTACTTATCTCCTCATTTCTGATACATTTAAATATATATTTTTCTTCATAATAGGTCAATAAGTTTATGAATAAGTTTAACAATAAAAAATAAAATGCAATTAAAAACAATTTGCTTCATAACTAAATAATATGTTATCTTTCTTATTTTTATTATCCTAATTAGGTATATGATTATTATTTGGAAATTGAACTTTTTAATTTTAACAAATTATTATATTTAAAAAAATAACATTATAACCGATTTCCTTGAAACAAAATCCAAATAACAATAGATAGTTTACAAACTTCAATCGAGAAAAAAAAACAACCCGTAATATATTATATTCCGGTGTTTTATTTTCATCCACTAATTATCGAAACTTATAAAATTCGGTGAAATTTAACTAATTTCGGCCGGATTGTAGAAATAATAATATACCAAAATTAAGCGACAGGCCCGCGTATAGAAATATGGTTTTTATATTATGCGACACCTGCAACGAGTCTAAGGCGCAATATGTTAACAATACGGCGAATGAGGCATAATTTAGTATTTTTATAATATATTTCTTTCTTATATACTCCCGCAGTGGTGGACACGGCGTCGCAGTCTCTTTTATTTTAAGTTGCATTTTTTATATGTTGTAAAAATCAATCACCTCCCGTGTCGCCAAAGCAAAAAATTAAAATCACTCAGGTGTCTATACAATTCCATGTCACCGCTTTCGCCGTGAAACGGCGCTACTTCAATTGTCTTGTCATAATCAGCTATGTGTGTGTTTTTGCCGGCACAATCGTCTACCAACACATAACGTAGAAGGTTGTTCATGGTTATATATCTGCTTAGTGAACGTTCGACGTATTGCCTGCATTTGTATTGACCGAACAACTGGTAACTGATGTCACAGTTTTGTCGTGTGTATATTTCCATGAAATAGTGGTGCCAATTGAGTAAATTAATCACATTGTACACATACGACTTGTCACCGGCACTCCACAAGACCGTGTAGACGTTCACGTTTTTCCACAGCGAATACAAAACATGTTGAGCATAAGGACGCACATATATATCCCTGTTTTTGACAAAGACCAACGTCTCGTCCAGATCGAAAACAAACACATATTTGTACATTTTTTATTTTTCTAATCTGTCTGTAATTAAAAAATATACGATGGAATTCATCAACCAACAACAACCGCCATCGTTTTTGAACACACTTGACGAGAGGAGAGAAGAAAATCCCGCGTTGAATTCTATAGATCTATTCAACACACTCGATTGGACTCGCCCTATGCCGCCACCAACGATGACAAGAGAGGCTGAAACGGCGAATGAAGACGAAATACCAGCGGCAAACATTCGTCCTACTCAGAATAATTTCACCGGTGGTCACCAAAACCAAAATAATAGCAATTTCCTTCGGCCGATATCAAACAATAAAGACTTGTCCGCAGAATCACTCAAACGAGATATAATAAAATATTTGTTTGCGAAAAACAATTCAAGTTTTTTAAATTCATGTTTTACTACAGTCGAAGAGATAGATTCGCTGGACGATATGACTGTGAACCACAAGTTTCAAATAGGTCTGCTCCTTGATTCGACCCTGTCCAGGAACAGTTCCGAGAAAAATCTCGCCTCTCATATCTATACGTTTTTCGATGTTATACTCAACGAGATACGAAGTGTCAGTTCTCCGGAAATTCAGCCGTATATCGACATATTCATCGAAAACTCGAGAAAAGAACGTGTGGATGTGCTTAACGACTCCGGGCTACATGTGGTGTCAAACTTGTTGAATTCAAACGACCTATCAACAATGCTGAAAACCTTAAAAATAACTGAACCACCGTCAACAAAAGCGTTGAGGAGTGCCGTGCAAAATATCTTGTTGCTTCTCGGATTGGTGGCGTCGAAGAAAGTGATCATACCATATGTGATAAACTCGTTGGGTATTATGAAACACCAGCCAGGGTTAAAAGAAAATGGTGTAGATCCTGAACAAGAGATCGAGACGATACATCCGGCTAAACGACCTAAAAAATAAACAACGATATTACAACCAGAAAGATCGACAAACACAGTCGGTAGATGAAAGAGATACCCACAAGAGATATTATCGGCATCAGAAAAATGAGAAACCTCGCGGCAGATCTAATTATGGTTTTGTATGCGTCTGCGAATGTTTGCGTTTCTGCTTGTATGACATCAGTCCATTTCGCCTTGTAGCAGACATATCGACCGCCTTGGGTGTCTTTCACCCGACAGTCTTTATCGGATGTGCAATCACACCGTTCGGTGGAGTGGCCCGACGAACAGAATACGTTTTTTATCGCCAAACTCTTGTGGCCACAGGTTTTACTTTTCAATTTACAAATCTGTTCACCGTCGTCGGAAATCTTATAACACCCGGACAAATTTGTGGCGGTCTCGTGTAGAAACTGTCCGAGCGATACCAATGCCACACCCGACAGTGTACCGACAAAGACCAATTTACCAATTTTAAACACCTTCCCACCTTCTTTCCCACCAAATTTCGCCATAAACTTTTCAGCAGTTGCCTTCAATTCGGTATTGGATTGAATCAATTCATCTATCTCTTTTCCACTATACTCCAGAGTGGACGACTCGAGTCCGTGTTTAACGAGAAACTCGGTACGTTCGGGGATAGATATTATTCTTTCGGTCGCCGAATGTTCGATTTCCGTTAATATCGATTCGGGAATTGTTTTCGGCAGCAGTAGATCCGTTGCGGCTTTTTCCAAAAGTTTTGGATGTATCGTCTCTAGGTCGTGGATCGCTATATTTTTGAAATGTATAAACTGTTCTCGACCGATCATCTCTTCGCCATTCTGGAATACAATCGCCCGTTCTTCGCTTCCCACGGTCTTATACAACGACTCAAACCAATTGAATATTTTGCTCATTTTTAATTATTATTATACCCATTGTCTCATTGTTGGTCTCTTTATTGTAAACCAATCGGTCGTCTAGATCGCTCACAAAAGTGTTTTCGTCGTACCCGAGTATCGGAATAATCGCTCCATCATCGTAGCTGGTGGGTTTTATTTTTTCAGTCAAACAGTGGGTTGTCTTATCATCGAGATAAGTCTGTAGTTCATTGTGTTGACACACACAAGTGTTGGTTTTAAAATCATAACGTCCAACTTCGTCAGACATTGGTAAGTTGTTTTTACAATAATCTCTGAGGCATGTGTTGATTCCGTCGAGTTGGATGAAAATCAGCTTATTGTTGTGTTCGTCGAAACCGCAATCTATGCTCAACAAATCCTTGTTCACATTGTCGTATGTAACCTTCTTTTCGGTGTCATTGTCATAGGTTAGTGGATAATAGCCGGCTATATTTTTACCGGTAGTTCGAGACCGAAACCCGGGATATTTCGATATGCAAGTCCATTTTTGTGATCTGTGGTAAAACACTAAATAGGCAAATTTTACGTTACACACATCTTCTGGAGCTTTATAACAATATAGACCGTCGGGTAAGGCGAAATATTTATCACCCTTCAGTTCGGTCAACATCCCGTTGCATAATGCCTTACAATCACATTTATAACAGTGTCTGGGGGTGTGTGTACAATTGATCTGAGTTTGTGGTTTGTATAGTTTATCCGAACGGAATCCGCGTGGAATTGTTGTTTCGTCTTTTGATATTTTTACCACCAGCATGTAACAGGTTACAAAATAAATAACCGCGGTTATTATTGCTACCTTAAACAGATGCGTGATCATTTTTTAAACTAATCCGATAAGATGGTGAAATTGGTACCGATAGACGTGACGAAAGATGCAGAATAATTGAATGGATTCTTCTGAATCACGGGTTCGTTATATTTCAAAATACCAGAATGGTATTTGTTGTTGGTTATAGTCGTCGGTTCGTCTATTGTAAAATTCTGCGGCAATATATCACAGTGTTGATCGTCGTTTTGAATTGATTTAATTTTTTTCAAATCCAATTTCGTACCTTTCAATATAATCGGATCGGACTCACAAATATCTTTAGTCGCCACCACACCCAAAGGTGTCATAACACAGTTAGGTATATACCTGGATACGATGTCTGGACCCTCTGTTATTGTGCTGGGATAGCTGTTTGCGATGAATTTTTTCCAGAACTGCCTGGCTTCTATGTCATACCACGTGTCTAGTTCGTTTTGGGCGTCATAATCCAATATTATTGGTTTTATTGACTGGTGCTCGCGTCTGACTGATTTCATAAATTCACTTTCGAACGCCTGTATAACGTTGTGATTAAGAGATGTGATGTTGTTAT
Source organism: Catonia carolina (assembly GCA_035578175.1). Classification (NCBI taxonomy): domain Eukaryota; kingdom Metazoa; phylum Arthropoda; class Insecta; order Hemiptera; family Achilidae; genus Catonia; species Catonia carolina. Next base: position 18,107 of record JAQMRL010000059.1, read on the forward strand.
CGGAGCAGGTGTTGTTTGAGACGACATCAGCAATCAGAACTGCATTGTCAGGTACACGACCGGGGACGATCGCATACCCAGCCGTGGGTTTGTTTATCGCCCATTCATCAATATCGTCAACGTTCGGTATCATTACCGAAATAGTGTCACTTTCTTTGGCGCATATAGTTTCTTGTGTTGCCGGTGGGTATTGTAACAATCTGTTCGGTAATGTCGATAGCAGCGCTAGCGCTGACAAAGACTGTACATACATCAAATTCATACCGAACAATAGATAATCTTGAACGGTAGGCGGTTTGTTCAGCGGTGTGACACAGCGGAATGCTACCAATCTGTTATACATGGCGGGATTCAAATATACGTATTTCGTTCTGTTTGCCGTTTTATAACTCACGTGTCCGCCCGGTTTTACAGATTTTATGTGTTCATAATGGGGTTTTAGTTCTTCCGATTGTGTTTTAACGCCAGACACCTTATAGAATTCGGGAGGGTTTTGAAGATATTCTTCAGGGTCGGAATCGCTTGGGGAAATCGGTATATCCGACCTCTGTCTCTTTGTTCCCGTGTCTGATAAGGTGCGTCGTATTCTACGCCGATCTACGGTGACTGCCCTTTCTGTTATATATATTCTAAAATCATCTCCGTTATTATTGTTTAATCCACGGCAACCGGGAGCCATATTGTTATTTCCGTCTAAGGCCAAGAGGGACCAAATTAATTCACCACGGGGCATGACAAGACATCCTTTACGAAATACCACGTTTGTCATACATCCAGGATTTCCGGATCTGAGTATATCTTTCTTTAGAATATCATTTGATTTATATGCGGTCAGATAGGGAATTGAAATATTATCATCCGCGACACAGGACGAAGGATAGTGTAAATCTTTTAATTTCTTCTTGCGCGTGACCAGTCCGAATATAGAGAAAAGGTCGGATACACAGATTCCAGAAACGGTTTCTGAAAGTTTATTCCCATATATCTTGTAATTGGGTCGTTCGGCTTCAAAAAAAGAATTTTCAAGTAATTTTTCAGTATAATCCTCGTAGTGTGGTATCACACATTTTTCCACCGATGTGCCATGTAGAGTGGTAATCATTTTTTTTAATGAATTTTTCAGATTGTCTATCCTGGTGGTAATGAGTTTTGTCCATAGTTATTTTCCACAACTCTATTATTATTATTATTTATTAATATTTCATTCTGACGTCTAATCGGACAGTATCGAAATATTCGTTCCTAGACTGGTCACGAAGGATGGACTATAGTTTAGCGGGTTCTTTTGGATTTTGGGATCGCTCAGTCTCACCACCCCAGGTCTTTCGCCTTCAGGCAGTTGATCCTGTTCGGGAAGAGGTCTGGGAATTATATCACACTTCCAGCCGGTTTTGGGGAGCATCCAGATATTTTTAAAATCCATTTTATGGTCTTTGAAAATCAACGGATCTCCTTCGCAGATGTTTTTGGTCGCCACCACACCTAATGGTGTAAGAACACAATTGTATGAATTTATACAAATCATCTCTTCACCATTAGTCAGTTGGTTCGGGTAACTATTGATTATTATCTTCTTCCAATATTGTTGCGCCTCTAAGTCGTACCACGTGTCAAGGCCCGTGTGTTGGAACGGTGTGCCTTTCAAAATATTATATTCCTCCCTTACCTGGCTCATGTGTTCGGTTTCCATCGCGTGTAAAATGTTGTGGTTTAAATCGTTGTTTGTGCCACAAGCGTTATGGTTTTTCACGTCGGCCACAAGAATAACGTTGTTGCTAATTGTCGGTTCGGCCATTGTCAATCCATCGGTGCCACCGTCTAACGACCAACTAACTAAATTGTTAGCATCAATCTTCGGTATTGAGACGCATATGGCATCTTTTCTCGGAGGACAGATGCTTTCACGCGTGCCCGGTGGATATTGTAGCAGACGCTTTGGCGGCGTACTGATCAAAGAGAGCGCGGACAATGACTGCACGTATAATAGATTCATCGCGAACAGCATATAATCCTGATCGATAATACTCTTCTCTTGTGGCGATACACACCTGAACGCCTTTATTCTATTATACAGTGTCGGATTTAAGTATACGTAGCGCGTATCTGCGGCCGCCACTTTACTATTCTTATCTAAAGCGGCCGGTATTTTTAAATGGTTATAGTGTGTCTTAGTCTCTTCTTCTTTTTTCTCCATGCTTGGAAGGACAAGACCCGGATTCTGTTCGCTCGCATTGGCGGCCAGTTTTATAAATATTTTGAACACGTCGTCTTCTGTGTCACCCTGGGCGATTTTGGCCGATTCGATGGCCAACAGCGACCATATTATCTCACCTCTCGGAATTATCAGACATCCCTTTTGGAATACCACATTAGATGGACATTTCTGATTAAGGGGTTCTTTTTCGCGCAATTTGTACGCCGGTGAGGCGACCAGAAAACTTATCACCGCGTCATGGCCCGTGAAACACGACAACGAGTTGAAGAGATTTTTTATATAGTTTTCTTGCGAAATCAATCCGTAGAATACAAACTGGTCCGGTCGGCACAGACCGGAGATCGCGCCAGACAACATATCTCCATATTTTTCGTAATTCTTACGCTCCTCTTCGAAGATTTTGTTTTCGGGTAATTTCACACCTTCGACATATGTATTGTAATGAGGAATCACGCATTTCTTCACAGATGTGGTGTATAAGCCGGTAGTCATTTTTTTTAATAAAAAATAATGAAAAAATCGAAGAGAAGTAAAGTGAAAAAAAATTACAGCCACTGTACTTGTATCGCAACGAAACCCAGTTGTCCGAAACATACCACCACGATTCGATACGAGAGGACACAGGGATCGCAGAACCCTAAAGCTGAATTCGTTTCCAAGAAAAAAGGCGTGGGTGGTGGCCGCTGTCGCCGCCGCTCTCGATCTCGATCGCGATCCCCTGTCGCCCCTAGGCGAAAGCGTACGCGCTCACCCATGACTAGATCATTTAGATCGTCCAGATCCCGATCGAGATCTCCTCGTTCTAGAACAAGATCCAGATCAAGATCTCCTCGTAAAAATGTGAAAAAATAGTGGCGAATTATGATAATAAAAAATGTGTATTTACTGTGACAATAGTGATGGTGAAGGAGAAGGAAGAAGAGTTATTAGGTTCGAAAACTTCTCCGATAACCACCCTTGTTTATACATTCCTTTCGTTACCGATCTGTTTTTGCGGCTCACACTTTCACCAATGTTATTCGGCGACGAATTGACTGAGCGAAACAGACGGGAACTGATGCCGCAGGTGATACTGAACATCATAAAAACGTTTATCGAGTTGTGTCTCGATATCGATGTGACGCTGAACAGCGACACTCTTGCCGAAGGAATACAAACTGCTAAAGATTTTGAGGAATCCAAGAAAACTGATGTCGATGAAATAAAGAGATTTTTCGATATCGAAACATATATGACGTCACCAACATCTTATCGCGACGCCATGAGAAATATCGTAGAATTTGAAAAAGTTTCAGACTTGATTCCGTGTAGAGAATATATCGCCTTGGAACGCGTTCCAGCCGGTCAGAACCTTTGGGGACCCGCATACTGGAAAGTTGTACATATGACCGCTCTGAAGCTCGACAATTGCGCGTCACCATCTGTCGAACATGTTGACTCTATGGCTTCGCTTTTTGCGGTCTTCGACATGCTACTGCCCTGTAGTGTTTGTGCCGATCATTACAAATTATCAGAATCCGACGATGACGATCATTTTAATAATCTTGTTTACAAATCACCAAATCTTTCTCGTCCGTTTCCTGTGACGCTTCCGACAATTTTTCTCATAAACGTCCTCAAAAGAACCACATTTGAAATGACGTCATTACTTCACAAATCTTGTAAACCGTTCGGTTATAGAGACACTGAAAACTATATGGAAGAGTATAAGAAATTCATAACCAACGACACCAACAACTCCAACACCAATATCATACACACCACGGACAAGATTAAAAAGAGTAGAGCTGGTGGACGAAAATCAAAAATAATGACCACAAACCCACAGATTACAGTATAAAATAGCGATTTTATACTATTATAACTTAAACTCTGACCGGAAATGACCGATTGCCGTTGTATTTATTCCATCGGACCAAATAAGCCGTCGAGGACAGGTAGTGGCTAGCGGAGATCGGAGTTCTTTTTTGAAATGTTCAAAATTTACAGCGTTTTCTTCTTTGGTGCCGGCCGAAGTGATTTTTTCCACCCCTGTTGATAACTGTAAAGCATACACTTTACATTTTAAACCGACGTATTCAGATACAACCACACCTTTGCATTCGTCTTTGAATTTCCCCGGTCGTCCAGCATTCACGAATGAGCGACACTGTTCACAGTTTGATAAATCGAAATATATTTCGTAATCTTTCATGCGCTTATATACGTCGTTGAGCCCGGTGATCTCAAGAATGAACGAATCCGTGTCCACATACAGCAGCTTCTTGTTGGGAAAAATTAATGTTAATTTTTCGTAATAAAATTCGTACATATAATACTTTGATAGGTCCAGAATACATACGCCCAAATAAATGGGTTTATTGATTAAATTCATCCGTCTTTTGAGTTGAACACCCACCAAAAAACGCGAAGATTCATTGAAATATACAGTCCGATCGACAAAGTTTGGTTTACTTACATATCTATCGAGTTTTTTCACGTCGTCGACCAAAACAGTATCCGAATATTTCGCTCCGTTCTCTAAACACTTCCCGAACGAGGAGCAGATGATAGATTTATATAATGCCCGTTCCATCGGTGACTTTGATACATTCATTTTTGCAACGGTCGCGTCGATGAATCCGACCAACCAGTTCGATTGATCGAACATTAAAACCCGACGAATCCTCATCAGCTGCATTCCATATGAGAGCATCTGCTTGAGATTCATGTAATGACACACATACCGTTCCTTCCTTTCCAGTGTAAACATTAATTTTTCATCTTTAGTTTCCGCACACATCGGCATATCATTGAAATAGTCGTGACTGCTTGTCGGGTATTCGATATCCACCTCAAAAATGTAGCCGATTTCAGAGTGTTCAGAGATGTTGGTGGGGTTGATAGAAGCAATCTCTTCGCTACTCGTCAACCAGCGAAAGTTCCCGGTTGGCATGAGGTAATTTTTCATGGTAAAACCGTATAGAGACACAGAATCGATGTGTAGTATAAACGAAGATTCGAGATTCGGGTTATAGTCGGGTAGTTGGTTATTGTTTGCTTTCGCGTGTCGCTTTACACATAAATTTATGCCACCCCGTATACCTTTTTGAATAAAATCGAACATTTCCGGACAGACGATTGGATCCAGTTTTATTCGCGTATACTTTAACATTGCCTGGTAGGCGAATGATGAAACTGTAACAAAATGCGCCAAATCAAGTCCATAGCAGCTAAATAATTCATCCCGCATTGATTCGAACTCGTTCATCATTTCTCTTATGAATTTATACTTATCAGGCTTTACGTTGAGATAATTTCTGATATCCAAAAAACGTACGTGAAACGTCTTGTTTTTCGCCCGTTTGTCATATAAAGCTTTCGATATCATACCCAACCTGTGGTTAGAAACGTGAATGATTTTAACCCTTTGCGCGCCGGTATATTTGAGGAGATCTTCTTTTACCGAATTAAGATCTGGAAAAATACAAGGCAAATAGTTGGGGACTTTCAGATTCAAATTACACTTGTTGTGTGCCGGACCCCTATACGTCCCTCGAAAATGGCAATGGTCTCGAGTTTTAAAATCGAACGTAGCGAACGGCTCTGAACATAGATAACAGCTACGCGCTTCGTTGTGGCGCTGTAATTCTTCAGCGGTCAACGGTCTCATCGGAATATTTGTCGAGAAATAATACTCCGACAATCGACATCGAACCACTTCTATTATCGAGCGAAATAATTTTTGTGTCGCATTCGGTCCATCAGCGACACTAAAACTCTCCTCTACCGTATCACTGTCTGTGTACTTTATCAGACACATCCATCTGGACGATGGGGTTTGTTCGTAACACACGTACAACACAACCGGCAGTTGCATCATTAGCGATAAATTCTTGAACTGGATGGTTTCGTGCGTCAACCTTAGATTGTTTTTCGTTTCACATTTTACAAGATCAACGCTGGGATTCAGTCTCACTTTACCGTTGTGTTTGGAAATTTGCCATTTTAATAATCTGGAAAAGTTTTTTATATAATAGTATTTGTGTCTATAGTATAATAAATCTCTATGGTCTTGCTTAACATGCGCCGACAGTCTGATTGGGAAGACTTTATATGTGCCGTTTGTCAGTCCGTAAACGCTGATTGATATGTTATTCGTAGCTTCGAACGACGGGATATCACTGACTGCCACAGGAAAGCGTAGATTGCTGAAATCGTATTCGTCCGAGAATTTATGATATCCTGTCGGAATTTCATAGTGTTTGTGCCGCTCGTTGAACAGTTTACAGAGAATCGCGTATTTGAACGATTCATGTTTTTCACAGTGGACGTTCAATACGGCCTTTTTTGAACTTATCTGCGGTGGTAGTAAGTTTTTGGTATGCATGTGATAATATAATAAGAAAAAATACAAAATGCACTACATTCTTATAGGTTGTTCGATGGTCTCAGTTATTCTGGCAATTATTGAAACCGTGTCATTATGTGTGACGAGAAAGTTTTATGCTATCACCAAGGAATAAAAAATGGACAATTGCTACGGCATTATAGTAATTGCGGCTTCGTTTCTGGTATTAATGCTGGTGAAGATATTTGAGATATATATTATGTATAAATATACTAAATATATGGAATCAACGAAGAAACCTTAGAAAATGAATTATAAAAATGATTGTAGACTGTAAACATGTTTGGCTTCTGGCGGGTCTTGTGTTGGTCGCAGTACTCCTATATTGTATAGGCGCATTCCTAAAGATTCTTAAATTAAGTATGCAATTGACATTACATTACACAAAATTAATACACGAATATCAGAAAAAATTAATAGAGAAATATTATCAATAAAACTTAGTAAAATAATTTAATAAAAAAATGGATGAAAATATGAAGATTATTATAGCCGTTGTAATTGTGTCAATAATATGTGGCATAATATGGTGGTATGTTAGTAAGAATTACTGCAAGTAAGTTTTAAAGCCAATCTATTAAAAAATGGAAGAAGGTCAGAAAATTATTATATCAGTTGCAATAACAATTGGAGTTTTCGTTATCTGCTTTCTTGTGTGGAAGTATCTACTGGGAAAATGTCCTGGAAAATCAAATTGATTTACCCCTTGAGGGTGGGAAGAAAAATCTCTGACTGGCGACATTAAAATTATTTGTGTTAAAAAAATAGAATGGATGAAGGGTTAAAACTAGTATACGCAGTACTTATAACAATCGTGTTGTTCATAATCCTTGGGGTAGGTTGGTATATGCTCGGATATTGTAGTAAGAAAGACGAAAAGAAAGACGAAAAGAAAGACGAAAAGAAATCTACGACTACATAGAAAGGTTCTACGACTACATAAATAAATTAAAAAATTATCTAATTAAATATAAATATTATATTTGATTAAATAGGATAATAATATCAATAATAAAAAAATCAATACATGACAATTTTAATCGTCCCGTTTTCTACAAAGATCATTTCACCGTTCGGCGTATGATTGAATATTGAGTTCGTCATCTGGTTAGGTTTCGTATACAATATGGATAGAAAACGAATGAGTTTCTCTTGAGTATCGACAACACCACAACCGCCGTCTTGCAGGTAAATGTTCATTTTACGCAGTTTGTGGACGGTGGTGAAATCAATGAAATCACCGTAAAAGAATGGATCTCCGGTCACATGATACAATTTAAAATCACTATGGACGAGTAACAGTGTTTGTTTAAAACGGCGGTCGCGGTTTTCCCAAAAATGGATTCTAAACGCCGATAAAAGTGGGAAAAGCTCATCAAAATACAATATCCATCTGTTCTGTTGCCGATTTTCGGTCCAAATATTATGTGTCTGTACGGCCATCCTAAGCGAATCTATATTTTGTTCTCTTATCTTGATGCGATTACACATGTCGTTGAATATGTCGGTTTTTAGGATATATTTTTCCAGAAGACTAACGTAGTTAAACACCTTTTTCACGTATTCAATTCTATCGATCGGAATCCTATACTTTTTTATATGGTCGTGGAATTCGAAAGAATTTTTTTTCTGCCTCCGTTTCGCTTGGTCGCTTGACGAAAGAACAAACGCATATTTTATCTCCCCGATTGACTCGGAAAAAAACAGATTATACCGATAGGCGCAGACGGCATTGAAAGACGACATGTTGGCGTACTCATAATAGGGTACATATTTGGCTGAAATGAAATAATCCTCGTCTGTTGTATTTGTTAGGATATTTTCCAATAATGTCGTTAGAAGTTTTTTATAATGTGGAATGAAACACTGTTGTACTGTTTTTGTATCGTAATGCTGCTCAACAACATCGAATAGATCTTGGAGAAAACAATCTGAATAGTTGCGAAATTTGCTGGTTATCTGTTTTCTCTGGAGACCTGCTTTCTTCAGGCGTCCGTTTGACAGTTTCAAAATGTATTTTTTTTTCTCAGCCAAAAATATGGAACTGGACGCGGTATAGTCGAGTGCAATTTTTATAAATTTATATCCCTGATCGGCGGATAGAAATTCGTTGACACTTTCTACTATTTCACTGCCACCGTCGGATAAGACGAAAAAACTATCCGTGTCTCCGTAGATGACGTTGAGATTTCGCTTATGTCTCAGGTAATCGAGCACAGCTGAGTGAATTTTTCGACCGAAAGCGGTCACCAAAGCGGCAAGGTAGTGTGTGGATTTCTGAAGAGCCAGGAGACCGTATATGGAATTTGCTACCACTTTATACGATTTGTTCAACGAAGTGGTCTTCGCCGATTTTCTCTTTTCGATCAACAACTTAAGAATCATTGATAACGGTGTTGTGTTGTGTGCAGATTTTATGGTGTAATACTCACCGATTTTCCGCGTCTTCGCTTGAAACTGTTTCCACAAGTCCGCGGTCAACTCTTCTGTAATATCATCTTCCCTTAACACATACAGCGGTGATAGGTTGAACTCTTGTATTATGCTCGGGTATAGAGAGCTGAAATCTAAAATAGAGATTGTAGTCCTGGCGTAAATATCACGTTTTGTGCGCATCACAGTGGCACCCTTATACGATTTATTTGTTACAGAAGAAAAAAACGCAGCGTTATTATCCTCTTCTCGCCTGTGTATTATTGGATCGTTATATTTACAATACACGATTCCGTTTGTCGGGTATATCACCGAAAAAAAATTTCGTGACAACATGGAGTTTCCGCGGTAGAAGTCGATCGCGTCAGAAAAGCACACGTTTATGACGGAATAAATATGAGTTTCTAAATTGAGTTTGGCATAGATTTGTGCCGTTAAAATTGAATCCATCAACACGTATTTAGATAATTGTTCCAGAACGCCGTTGTTATATTTTTTAGTTTTGAACGCGTCATAGTAAATTCTATTTAGCTCAGAAAAAGATATAGACTCTTTAGATTGTGAGAGCACAGCCTTCGCCACACTGTCCAACGAATAGGAATCGTATTCGCTGGGGTATATGTTTTTTACGGCGTGAAAAACATCAATGATTTGATATTTATCGCAACAGGGCAACGTGAACATCCTACCCGCCATAAAACCGTTCAATTCGTTAACGGTACAATATTGTGTCGCAAGTCCAAGAGATATCAATCTGTTCATAATCACTGGAAAATCGAAACCATTTATATTATATCCGATCAGGATGGAGGCGTTGAGCTCATCGGCAAAAAAAGAACAGACTGATTTAAGTAGATCGGTTTCGGTTTTAAATACGAGAACATTTTCCATATTACAACCCGAATCTTCATAGTTCGGTTCGGGCCATAGCATATACACAAAACTGCGTTCAATTTCGAATATGTTTTCGGCGGCCGAATACAAAGCGACTACGAACGATACAGCGACTATTTTGTCGTGCAAACCTCCGCCGAGCGCAATCCTATGCTTGTGTATGTCGGTTGTAAGTTCGATGTCGAATGCGCAAATCCTATGCCTCGGCATATGCTCACAGTTGCTATGAAATCGCATTTCGTTAGTAAACATTGCATAAATTGAAAAATCGGCACATTCGCGTTTAGCGCACTGAAAATATTGCATTTTTATGTCATAGTTGTTTGATACGTCGTATAAACCGAAAAACGTTCGATTACATCTCAAAACGCATTCGACTTGTTTCGAGAAAAGCGGGTTACAAAACAAATACGCAGCGGTTCCTTTTAGAAGGCCCTTGGCAATATCGATTGCAGATATTTTCGATTCGTTTCGTAAATTATCCAGATCATCTCTGTATTCAATCTTATATATTTCACCCGTTTCTAGTAGGGTGATTATATTCTTTTCGAAAATATTTTTTGATTTTATTAGCACATGTATGTGGATATAAGGTGTATAAAGGAATTGTTCGGTTCGACATCTGCCGTCGTTATCTACACACACATATCCTCTTTTCAACCACTTTGTCACGAAGAATGTTGACATTATAATAAAAAAAGAAATGATTAACACTTCTTATTTATATTATTGCAGTTTTTGCGGCTTGTATTTTCACGGATTAAACCGCCTAGATACATGTCCGATGTGTGGGATACAAAACAACTACATTAGAATTTTTAACACATCTGATCCCGAAACCGGTCTACTCGTGGGAAACAGGATCTCCAGTGTGGTTGACCGAGGAGATTCTGTAATCTTCTACACCACCAACGATAGGACAATCCGAATGTTGCTGAATACTGAACGAAAAGGAATTTGTTCCCTGTAGGGCGGGCATATTAAAAAAGTTTCTCGTTCGCGAATACACTAAATGGTCTACGCCGATTTCGGTCTTCTTCATCTTCCTCTGCACGTCTTCATAGACGAACGATTTGAGAATTTCGTTCTTTTCGGGTTTGGCATTGCGTGAAATCGGATTGAAATCACGCTCATGGACAGTCATTAGAGTGATGAGAAGCAGAGTGAGATTATACGAACCGATTATCTCTAAACGTTCCAACAGGTTGGACATGTTGATCACTCCACACATCCCTCCCATAACCCGGTTGAAGTTGAACACGTCCGTACACCATTCGATAACGCTATTTGGCTTTTCCCGTTGCCAATATATCAACCAATCAAGTTTTAAAGTTTGTGTTCGTTTGTATGGCAAGACAACGGGTTGTGAATCGTCGTCGAACTTCACCAATGTCAAAGCCTTTGGCCGCTTTAAATCTAGAAAATCCTGTACGTCCAAAAAAATATTCAAATCTCGGTCGGTCTCTTTTGTGAGGATGCTGTTGTATTTGTAGTTAAGACTTGCCTGTGTTGCGTTGCGTTGGATTTGCTTGAATATACTGATACCCACATTAGAACCTTCGCTGATGCAGTTCATATATGGTATAAGATGTTCCATTTCACTCTCGATCATTTTTTCGAAATGTTCAGCGCCGAACACACTTTTACCGTAATCATACAACGTTTGAAGTGTCATTTTGTCCGATATAATTAACTATCTCAACAGTGTCTGCAATAAGCCTGCGTAGATATGCGATTTCCGAATGCTCCCGTCGTCGCCGTATAATATGTGTTTGAGGCAACTCTACAGTCCAACCCGTATATATATTCAGACACCAGAAGGGTGTACGAGTGAGGTGTCGTTTTTTGTTTTTTAAATTATATCCTATAGTTTTTAACCGTATATCATTAGCTACGACGTGTGATGACATTGTTTCTATACGATAATTAATATGAAACTCCGACAAACAGTCCCGAATAAATACGCAATATATGCTTCATCGTGTGTCGTCACGTCATAACTTTTTCCTTCTAGTTCCCGTATTATATTTTTATTGTTGAAATTTGCGATACGATTGTATGTGAAAATAATATACTGATTCGGTATTATTGGCGGGAAAACAAGCAGATCAAATCTAAGTACATTTTGCAACGTATCAGTATACAAAGGAATCGCCTGCATTGAGTCCCATTGGGAAGAATGCATTCTTTCGCAGTTCAAAAGATACTGGCTCTATAAACGTCCAACCGGAGCCTTTAAGATCACATTCTTCCTTTTCATTGGCTAGTTTGTTGAAATTTCTGTCCAGAAAATCATCCGAATTACTACCGCTAAAATACGGCTCGTTTTTGGTCTTGAACCTCCTCGTCTCAAACTCGCCATTCTTGAAAAATTTACAATCGAGTATCATGTTGATTTTGTAGCAGGGATAAACTCCGGTTAGTTTATCTTTCACAAAAGGTTTTATCCATTCCAGGTAGGATGACAGATTTATAATTTTCAACGGATTATAGATGATGAACGTATCCAGTCGACTCTTTCCCACCGACTCGACCAACATCATTCCCAAGAAAATGGTATCCGATTTATGCTCATCGCTGTTAAAATGAGAATCATGTTCGTCCTGATTGTAAAACAATCCACACATTTCACACAGGATCATTTTATATTGTCACAATTCTTACAGATCACACCCACCGCTGTCAACTCATCCAGACTTCTTACGCCTCCACTCGATTCTACAACCGAGAGACTGGAATTACACCTACTGCAAGTGAACCGCTGCTCGTCTAGTTTTTTAACCAGTGTTCGCTGTATGATATATTTTTCAAAGTTTTTGATAACCTCGGCGGCGTTTATATTGTCGATCCCGTCAACCTGTTTATTTTTCTCTATATCATTTCTTATGATCACCACCTTATGTGTCTCGTATACAGCAGGATTTGTTGTTTGTACACAACCATCCAGTTCCGGATATAGATATATTACCGCTTCTGGGTATTTCAACAGAAGCAATAACGCCAAAGAAGCCGTCACCAGTTGAGCGTCACCGATCAGGAGTCTGCGGACGTCGGGTCGACGCCTGGATTTGGTCAGAATAAATTTCTTTAAGTATTGGTCGTCAAAACTGACCTCGGTGTTTCGTAACTCGTATGATATCGCCAATTCAGTTTCGTCTAGATACTCGGAAATATTTTTCCGCTCTTCTGGCGGGGTCGTTGTGAATACGGTTATGATTCTGTCGCCGCGTGGTGGAATACTCTCTTCATCCATGCTCGTAATGCAAGTGTTGGCTCAACATTTTAACCTTAGGTTTTTATACACTTTACAGAGTCGGCCGAAATCAAAGCTGGCAGATGGATGGTCATCACTGAAGTTTGCTTGTCCACAATAATATGATATGGTCTCTGTTACGGATAACATTTTTAATTGTATCAGTTTTAAAATTTGTCTATTATCTATACCGGTGACATGTAACCGAGATTTGGTTGGCAATTTCATCCAACACTTGTATAGCGATTTCGGTGTCACATCGTGGACGTTGTTATCCGCCAGGAAATTCTTTATAGTTGCCATCTGGTTCTTAGTGGCGCTTATTATTGGACATTCATAATCACAACCACAGAAAAACAAAACGAAAAACATAAACGTATAGTAGTCCGGTATTATTTCGTTTAGATGTTTCGTTGTCATATAGTGTATTCCTCTTTCGGGAATGTCCAGTAGAACGGTTAGGTTTTCATACTCTCGTAATCGAACTAAGGAAATAAAGATATCTGAGTCGTTGTTCAATATGACCATGCGAGAACCCCTGTCCAATTTTATACACTTCTTTACAATTTTAATATCCGACTCGCCGGGTTCTTGGCAGTATGAAATTTCCGTTAGACAAACCATAGCGGCGTACTCGTCGGATGACTGTAGAAGTTGTTGGACGTAATCGCCAAAAGACCTGATAAAAGCGGTTCTTTCGTTGCGACTCAAAACACCTAGGCCGACCTTTTCGCGGTGGTTATCCCTTTTCATCTGAGTATGATGCTTGTGGTTCGAGGTCGTGGGTCCATCAAAACAAATATATACACAACGGATCGGAGTATTGTTGGTGAGCAGGTATAATACATTCACGAAAGATAAAAGTTGGTCTAAGAATAGCCGTCCAATTTGTTCTTCGTTTTGTAAAATGTCGGTCAAACCATAAGCGACTTTGTAGAGCCACATGTGGCCATCTATGATTATCCAATCCAATTGTGATACACCGTTAAACGGGGTGTTCGATGGGTCGTCCATGGGACGGATAACTGTGTCGAAACAGTTGCGCAGCGAGTTTGGTATTCCCATCTGAGTAATATAAAATAACTGAGCGTTGAGCGGCCGGATGTCGGAATTTATAACTTATTGACAAAAAATGAAAACTAACTTCCTCGGGCTGTCATACGACTCGCCGTTGGCTGCCGAATCTCCAATAACGGCGTTCATAATGATATTCGTGTACCTGATTTTCGGGTATCTCGGATCGAAGCTGACCGAATACCTAGATGGAGTCCTTAAGACGAACACACAAGACCCTTCCAAATTACCACCACCAACAACAACAACAACAATAAATCAGAAGAAACCAGCTAAGTATGTAAAAAAAAATGACCTCAATATGTTATCAGCATATCGAAGCCGTTAAGAAACACGATTGTATCGAAGATTTCATTTTGTCGATTAAAGGCGACGACAGACGAAGGAAATTTTTCGAAAAAACCTGTTTAGATTACCTGAATTTCGATTTCTTTATAAATTTTATTCTAATACTTTTTGTTAAATACGGCAATCGTGACCAGGATTGGATACAATCCATCTACGAACTTACAAACGATTTTGATTATAGTATGTTATCCGACCATATTTCAATCGAAAAATACAACATAGAAAGAATCGTCAAAGTGATTAGAACTTGTATACAACACATAATGCTGCACGGTCAAGAGGAGATGACCGGTTTATCATCACTAGAAATAAACGAACTGTTTTCATATCTCTTCACCATATACAACTCGATATTTGAAATCGAACAATAATAATAAAAAATGGTAATGACGATGATGATGGAGGAGGAGAATGGTAATGAGGTGAAAATGATGAGCGGAGTGGAATTGCTATACAGTAGTAAATTCAACAGAAATCATACAGTTATAGACAGGTTATCTTTATTCAACAAAAATATCACAATGTTGGGTCATGAGGAGATTAAAAAATATAAATATTATTTTTACTTTTTCGATAATGATAAACTACTCGAAATAAGATACTGGTAAAATAAAAAGAAAAAGAATAATTTATTAGGCCGCTTCATCAGCCCACGTTATGTTTTCAACATACGAAGAGAGTGGTGTTTTAAAGTGTGACTCCATAATATGGCACCATATTTTGATACACTCTTGGTTTTCCAGCTCATTTTCCGCAAACACCACACCGACCAATTTAACAGTGATAAACCCATCCAACTGAGAGGTAATCAGATTGTAAATATTTTTACTGGGCTCGATGCTTAGCGATTGTGGGTTGTTTAGCGGCTTGCAAAGCTTATATTTTCCGCTACCATTTTCCTTTTCCATTTTGAGCGCTTCATAATCTTCAGAGCCGTGTACGAAATTCTTCAATAGACACACCCGTCCGCAACTTCTCGATGATGGTTTATCGAATTCCAGCTGCAACATATTTGCCGCTTCCGCACACTGTTTGTGAGCCATACAGCATGATATGTTAGCGAACCGCAACTTGACCTCACAATTTTCCCGGAAATGATCTTGTCCCGTTGCTTCTTTCAATGCGACGGAGATCTGGTCACGCAGCGCGCTTTCCACATCCTTGTTGGCTATCATACCGTATCCTTTTAGAAACACCTTCTTTTCATTCATCGAATCTTTTTCGAAAAACGAAACATTTTCCACACACAACCCCTGGTATGTATGGAGTGAAGAATTTTGTAGCGTATAGAGTGTACCTTTACGCATCTTAAACGACTCGGTATTGAAACGGAATTTATTGGCTCTAATGATGTCGGCCAAAATAGGCTGATACTCGTTGACGTATATCATTTTCAAAAAATGGAAGATAGTTCTTTGTCGAAAGAAGAACAGTTGAATTGTATCGGGGTATGCCGTAGAGTCGCTTTATATAACAAACTGCTTGCATTGGGGAAGGGGAATTATTTGCAAGCGACACCGTGGGACGAATCCGTTTACGGATCGATTCCACAACGGTTTCTTCAACAACATCCAAACGACTTCAAATTGAAGTCGGCTAAAGATTTTTGCGAGTCGATATCGGCATGTTGTTTTCAACTGGGTGAACACGTTTGCAAAAAGGATTCTGGTATACAATCGTGTAACACTACTTTTTTGGATGCTCCTATATATCGATGCCAGGACAACTGTTTCAAGGAAAATAAACCGTTAGACACGTTCTGGGACGAAGCGAAGGGTAAATGTTACCTGACCAACACGGCATTAAAGTATTTCTGTCTACATCCACGGGGTATAGCAGAAAAGAATGCGCCGCCTCTGATGTGGGATCCGGCAACTAATAATTGTTCGTTTTCCAAACAGTATTGTGAATTTTACGGGGAAACAATACAGGCATCTGGAGCCGGTTGTGGGAACAATAGCGTGGTTAATTTTTTTGAAAATTATCTGTTCGGTAAAACGATCACCCGTACGGTGGCACATCCACTGATCGCGCTCCGAGAAAAAGTCGTTTTCGAATGCAAACCTTTCAGCGGCCGCCGCACTACTAGAAGCATAACGACCACTGAATCCACTGAATCTAAACCACTTAATTCTACATCAGAGAAGTTAACAGATTATACGAAACACGTCCTATATCCGTTGGCGCCTGATGCGTTTGTTCTTGCCGCCAGGAAGACCCTACAATCGGCCATTACGGCGAGTGAAACATTGTCAACCGCTGTAATGAATTCTGTGTACTTGTCAGAGTCATTGAATATTGTCGCCAGAGGATTGCTGAGACCCACCCTTAGTTTGATCACGGCCGTAAGCAATCCACTTTTGACGGGGTTATTCTTAACGTCAGTGATTGGGGCCATTTTGGATGTCGTCGATCCATACGGAATGAAATATGAAATCGGTGAGGCAGAGTTGCATGAAAACTGTGAGAAATTGAAACAGTTATACGACCACGTATATCCAAAAAAACCCGGCGAAATTTTCTCCGAACTAACACCAGAATTATATGCCATATACCAAACAGATCATCTGCCCGACGATCTTTATGTATACAGTTCTAAAATTATGACGCCGTTAATAGAGACCTATCTGGAATCGGCGAACAAAAACCAGGTGGAGGTGATAGATCATGTCGGACGAGCGTTTGAAGACGTAACTAACAACTACGAGCGATTCACACGCGAAAACCAACCGCTCAACCCGAACGCCGTTTGGTGGAGTTTGTTATGCACTTGCTTCATGCTGCCCGTGTTTCTGTTATATTTTGAAAACGCGATCATCCCCTTTCTCATCGTTCTCTTAGTGGTGTTCGCTCTATTGATTCGCATAAGATGGACGTGGGGTTGGAAATAAAAAATGGTATCTTATTCATCTTCTTCTTCTACTCACCGTAATGTGTATAACGACTGGCAGAAATTTTGCGCGGCAAACAAAATCGACCGGGATACAGCTCGAAAATTATACGTGAAGAAAAAAGAACAGATAAGGTCAACTTCACACTCCCGTTGGGGTATAATTATTGAAGAAGATTACAATAGTAGAGACGATGGTAACGAACAAGAAGATGAAAATGAAAAAACCGAAACGCACTCTGATATGTGAGAATATTCTTTGAAGAAAAATAAGACACTAACCGATAATGATTTGTCGGAAACGCCAGAATCAGTACTGACTCTGATGCGGGAGATAAAATCGCTGTTGCTGTATCTCTCCAGCGAGCCGGTCCGACATGTGAGAAGTTTTATAAAATTAGAAGATGATAGCAACCAGGCCGTGAACGAAAAGTGGAGGAAATCTATGTCGTTAATCATGAGTGAAATGAAATCCGCCGGAGATGTGATTTCGGTGAGAAAGATTTTCGAACTGCTACGAGAAACGCTCATAGATATCGATTTGAAATCCATGAGTGTAAAATTCGTAGACATTGACGACTCGTCAAACATGCACCTCCGCGTGCTGTTTAAAAAGAAACGGGATGAATTTTTTAACGAATTCATTATACCGACGATTGTTGCGGAAAAGCAGTCGTCATCCACGGCCGTCATATATTTACTATACAATTCTAAGGAATTGTTTACCATGATCGGTTCGGCATACGCCGTGGAGAATTCAAACCACAGCGTTCTGACCGCCACCTCGTCCGAAATCTTAGAGAAGGAGTTTTATGTCACTAGGATGATATATTTTATCCTACACGCGATGATTCATTTGAAATGTGCCCTCAAATTTGGAAACTCATTTATGAATCACAACAGCCACGAGTATTTTGATATATTACAGATGACAATACCGGCCACACTGTATGTTCACTTTTTACAGCCGTATATATTACCCGTATATAACGACACAAACAAAACAACATAACAACACAATGCCACTTATACAAGGCACAAAGTTCGAACTCGCCACCATTCTAGGCATTCTTGGAACGTATTTTCTCCAACAACAAGAATACAACATAGACAACGAAACTGCACTCAACGCGGCGGTCTCCCAGTTGAGAAAAAAGAATAAGAAAACATTACCTTTGAAGATAATAATACAAAGAGACGACGGAACGGAAATCGACGCTTCCGTTCTGCGGTTTGATTTTATTTAGCTTCTTCGGCCTTTTTGATGGGCGTTAAAAAATGGTCGACAATTTCCTCACGTATTTAATGTTCGCCTGTCTAATACTTTTTTCGATTTTTATTCAATGGCGCAAATACAACACGAACTTTTCCGACGAAAAGGCGAATGTGTCGAATTTGAGCAACATTAACAGGCTATACAACGACCGGGAATATCTGCTTCAATCGTCGTATTTGAAAAACTGTTTTCGTGGGAATGTCTCGTGTGTGTCCGATTATCATTGTCAACAGAACTGTGCAAACAGCTCCATGAAATGGGTCTGTCGTCATAACACATGCGTTCCAAAATCGGTATCCAACCGCTTGGCTAAATGTAGTTCCGGAGGACACTTACAAACGCTTTACGACAAGGAAACTAATTCTTTCAATTCTGTATGCGTCTGCAACAGCGTATATCAATATGGACAAGAGTGTGAGAATATAAGAATGGGTTGTTTGAAAGTTGATGACGATGGAAATTGTATTTGCCCACCGGATAGCGACATGTATATCTGGAGATACGATATGTTTCCACTAAATAAATACCAAGTCTGTATCAAGAAGAAATATGAAAAGTTATTCAGACATCAACCGCATTTTACGAAACAAAATGTAAAGTAAACTGGGTGGTTTATTTAATTTAAACCAACAACATCAAACGATTACTCAGTTTTACTGTTCGGGAGAAGAATTATAAATAGAGCGGCTTTCATGTCGTTGTTCTCATACAACTAATAACAGTCATGGAATACTTTTGTGATATGCAAGGTTTCTTAGACAACGATAGAAATTTCATTTTCAAAGAACTGGCGATAATTTCGAGCGATCATGGAAAAACGATTAACGGACATTATCTATTCAGACCACCGTTCCCATTTTCTGGTTTGTCGAAGGAGATGCGAAAAATGGCTACCTGGCTGCGAAATGTACATCACGGACTTGATTGGAATAGTGGTTTCTACGACATAAATTACATATCAGAAATTTTCGACAACATCACCGAAGGAACGATCTATGTGAAAGGCGACAAGAAAATTGAGTGGTTAAGACCATATGTGAAATCGAACACCGTAGATATTATCAATATTGAACCAATTTATGGATGTCCAGGACTCAGACAACTAAGATCGATATATCGACTTGATGGTGTAAAAAAATGTGGTTTTCGTCATGCGGTTGGAACTGTGTGTGCATACGAAAATGTCAGAATAATATTTCATTGGTGGCGGGATAATATACTGACTTATAAAAACAATAGTAACGATATTTCACATAACTTTAACAGTTTGTATAATGTCGATTGATCGCAATCGTCAAGTTTCCTATGACATGAATTTCAAATGAGGTAGATGGTTTTGAATTATGAACAACATTTGTCAAACGAAAATGGTATTGTTGAGATAAGTAAATTTATTATTGTAGTTATTTTTACCTTTTATTATTGTTATTACTAATCTTACACGAAAGTAAAAAATAAAATAAACTAATTTTAATATACTTATACTTCTTTTTGTTATTACTTACATCCTATACAATCAATTTTGTCTATATCATATTGGAAATATGATATAAACCGTACGAATGATGGTGTTATTGATTGATGGTTTCAATGTGATTGATAATGGTTGTGTTGTGCGTGATACCCTACTGATGTGTTACAGGTAGGACAGTTAAGTGAACAGAGCTACTGAATGCGTAATATCCATATTGCTCGTATAGACCACTGCCTTATAATAATAGTTGCAAATAAAAATAGTAGTTATGTTACAAATTAAAAAGTATTTTAATATTTAACATTAACAATTTAACCATTTATATATTTTAACTTAGATTGACGTTATATGGAGGTTATTATAGGCAGTTCTTCAATGGCCTGTGTTGGTCTATGTTGTATAATACTCGCTTCGAGTGCAAAAGGACCCGGGTTCAAATCCCGGACAGGCCAATTTTTTAATTATTTAAAAAATTTATATACGTATTTAAGGTATTTATTTTGCTTAATTACGTCCAAAATGTAACATGAAAGGGGTATTCAGCTGCTAGGATAACAAAACTAAAGAAAATTACAGTTAAATGGACATTAATCATTCCATCATTATGTCATTTATCTTTGTAAAACTGTTCTCATGTCATTTATATATCGACATAATATGGGGATATTAGAATACGAATCCTAAAATTGATCTTTCTGAATCGAAGTGACGACAAATTCCTTTTGTGATACGTGGAGATTAATTACTAAAATTTTTTTTCACGTAACTACATCACATTATATATAGTAAAAATAATTAACAATAATAAATTAAAATAAAAAGGAAGAGAAAAAAATATAGGAGTAATTTTTAAATTATTATATTTCTACATTGAAATCGAAATTCATTCCATTTAAAAAACACATGTCTAATGCACGTCGGGCGGATGTGGAGAGTGGTATGTAAACATTGTTGTTTTCATCCTCTGGTCCTTCTTCCGCGGCGGCGATTGAGATATAATCGGGATCGCTAAAATTGTATAGTGATTGTAAAATAGCATTACACCCTAATCCAACCAAAACCTCCCTTTCCATTTCGCTGAAACCAAACGCGTGTGAGTTTTTATTGTAGTTAGGGTTGTTTCGGCACTCCGGCTGACAGGTCAACGGGTTTACCGGTGTAACGTCTAGTTCGGCGGAGTGTAAAAATGATGATGGTTTTTGTTTCCACATATACAGCATAACCGCTTTGTATACGATAGCCTTTACAGGTAATCCGTTTGAATCTTGATAGAGCAGTTTGGTTTTCTTATCGCGTATAAAATAATCACAATTCCTTTGCAACACCGCCAACTTTTGTCCCACCGTATGTTCGAAACAATCGTTTAGATATACTCTCTCCTCATTGAACAGAAAATTCAGTGCCAGTCGCTTCACGCACATCGGGTTTTGAATTATATCTATTTCGAAGGCGGCTACGCCACCATTTTCGTCCACCAACTCTGGTAGTTCATCTTTCGGTATAAAACGACTACGCACTCTGATATGTGAACCCTCAAGTATGACTATTTTAGAGCCCAAGGTCGGGCGTTCAGTGAAACTTATCGTGTAGTGGTACAACTCCTTCGAATTGTATACGGCTTTTACGATTTTAATTATACGCACACCGGCGTCGGGAATCGCACAAAAGTTTGGAAACCAGAGAACTCGGCCGACACCACTGTCGTCCGGATGGGTGTCTATCAAAAGATTCTTGTTCGTCTGAAATACAGTGGCGGCGGATTTTGAGTACTTCAACAGCGCTAGGTTTTTCCTCACCTCACAAGGAACGTCGGCGATCAAGTTTAGAGTTGAATTGGCTGCGACAACGTCGAATAAAACGGAGATTACATACGTGTGTCGCGTGTTGAAGAGACCCGCATCCACGGATCCCTCAGAAACTACAAATGCATCCTCCACGTTATATGGATCGGGAAGGACCAATATATTCGCCTCTTCGGCCCAGAAAGGAATTCCTTCGTGTGTGTTTTTCGGGTTTACCAAATCCACCCTCTGTGTGAGATAATCGAAACCGTCTGTTCGGCATACGTTTTTTCCGGCCGCCTGTCGTAGCGCATGCACAATGAACGTGTTTCTAGTGCTCTTGTTACAGTTTATAAAAGGTATCAACGCGCTGGTTGGGCCGAAAATGTTAGTGGTGTCGTTGTGGTTGTTGAATTCGTTAAACATGTACAATTCCATGGCCGTGTATGTCAGCCCGTCCGCCATGAATTTATACAAGGTATTCTCTAGAGAGTGAATCACATATAGTTTAGAATCGACGGGATATACTTCTACACACACGTATATCCGCTTGAGATGTGTTCGCAAAAAGCTAACCCATTCGCGTAGTGATTTACCGGGAGCGGATGAATGTGTATAGATCTTTTGATTGATTATCAAATACCAGTGTGGATCATTCGCGTCAACGGTGAAATTGTATTCTTCGAGTACGATTCCTAACGACGAGAAACAACTCAATATTTGCTGTTGCGATACACAGTCCGAAATCGACGAGATATAGGTGCCGATAACGGCTTCCAAGTTCAGAATACCCGGGTAATGTTCGCTGGTGGCGACCGGACACAGGAATCCTATATCGGAATCGTGGTAGTTGATTGGTATTTTTTTCGCATACAACGACGTCATATTTTCCAACTGAAACAGTCTGCAGATGAAAATGTAATCTATTTTGGTGACTTCTTTGAACCGACCGGTCCGGTTTATGTTTTTTACGCCACTGTGTATACTGTTACCCGCTTGACTGTGATAGATGAATTTCGTTCGTTTTCCGATCACCGAGTCAACGACGCCAGTGTTTAAATTGATGTTGTGTTGCCTGATGAATTTTTTTATTTTATTATCGGCCGCAGTGCGGGTTGTTGGTGAAGAAAACTTTTCATATAGTTTCATCAGTTCAACGATGCAGTTTTCCAAAAGTTTCACGAAAACATAACCGCCGTGAAACACCCACTTGTTTCCAATATTGGTACGAATATTTTCAGACGTGTGAAGAAACCGCTCAAGGACGGGGCAATTGGCCGGCGTGTATATACCACCCTTTGTGTACATGACGATCCCGTGTTTCCTATTCGAGTTTACTCGGAGGAAGTTGGTCCAAGCCAAAAGACCGATGATGAAGTATTTTCCTTTGATTATGAACGCCGTCGGCCATACATCGGCTAGATTGCAAAATATACATTCCATACCGGTCCAAATTTCCGAATTCCATATCTGACTAGTAACGCTACTATATCCCTTTTCAGTGATCAATTTGAACATTTTCCCACCGATCAACACCGGATGAATGGGAATGTTGTGTGTATACACGGTGGCAAACACACCCAGAGTCTCCTTGCAGACCACAGAAAAATGCACGGCATCGGAAATACCCACACCCCGATCGTGGCTCGAATACAAAACTAAATCTGGATATTTTTCGAACAACAGCGTGAACATGTCGTTTTCACAAACGAGTATGTTGGTCAGCGAATTACGAAGCGACCACTCGAGATTCCTAACTATTCCGTGGCGGCATACGGAGCATGGTTTAGTTTTCATCGTCCAGTCCCTGTTCGACGAGTTTAAAAATCCGGTGACGTCCACCATCGTCGATTGTATAACTTGATACTGTGGACGGATGGTAATATGCTAGTGTTATTTATACCTTGTGACAAACCGCACCGTGAACGAACGGTGTTTTATTCTTTTCCCGTTGGCCAGTTTTATATGCGCATTATACGCGTAGTCCTCGTCCGCCTCCAAATAAAACTTCAGTTGTCGCTCGGTCACTCTTACCGAACCGCAATCTTGGTAGTCTATTCTTTCTAAAAGCAACACGTAACGAGATAACATTTCTTTCGAACGTTCATCTAAGAAACTCTGTTGTATTTGGCCGTCCATGGTAGTATTGAAAATGGTGTAGAGTGTGGCGGTTTGTGCTATTTAAGGAAAAAAATACAGCTTATATAAAAAATAGAATGGATATTTATTGTTTCAAGTGCAAAAAGCGAACATCGTCCATTGGAATGGAAAAGAAAAGGGTGAACAACAGATCACAAAATGCTTGGCGAATCGCTTGCTTGTGTGGCGACTGTGGAACGAAAAAATCCCTGTTTGTGAGACCAGAGGTTGATGAACGTGAAGGATCACCGTAACAGCGGTCGTAGTAGTTTGATTATTTCCTCCGGTTTGGTGATCTGTTCTGAAACGCCGAAGAATTTGTGAGATATTTTAGTAGTGTAAAGTTTCCATAGCATATCGGCGTTCATGAAGCATGTCTCTTGCTGCATGGATCCGTCGGCGTTGAATACTTTGGTCGGCACATATGGTGGCCTGCAGACATGCTCTGCATTTTCTAGATCGTCGTGTACATATATGCCGGTTGTCGTCATCATGCCGGAATAGCCGTGTGGTCTCGATTTGAACAACAATTGGTCGTCGTCGATAAATCCGACGTCGATGCCTTGTCGTGTAGAAGTGGAAGTGGATACATAATGTTTCTTGAGAAACGGGTTCTTTACCACCAAAAAGAGCAGAGAACAGATGAAGACCACAACACTGCCGGTGGCCAAAATATTTCTGTTTATCAAGAGCATTTTTTTAAAATAAAATTCGTTAAAACCTGAAATACGCGTCGAGTTTCGACACTAATGTGTAGAATTCTTTTTCAACAAAAAAACCTCTTACGTGTTTCCAGTGTGTCCAAACCACCATATCGAAATTCGTGGTTGTTGTCGAGGTTAAGATTGTCGAGTGGTTAGTGTTAAAAATCTTTTTGTCGACGACAAAATAGAACAGCTTATACCGTTTTCCAGACACTGACGAATACGGTTGTTCGATAGTCAGGTCAGGTATTACCATTTCACCGCCAAAACTGATTCCAGTCTCTTCTTGCAACTCTCGTATTGCTGCCTGTAGTCGCGTTTCATCCTTTTCCTTGGCGCCTTTCGGAAACTCCAGAAAACATTCGTGTCTAACCCAGGGACACATTGTTTCAGAAGGTGATTTTATTTCATCAACCGCGAAGTTGTTTAAACGGTTATTAAGATAATATGGGATGCGGCGTAGAACCAGACAATACATCGACTGCCTATCAACGACGATCAACCCGAATCGGTGACCAACTTTACTCCTCATATCAGTGATAATGCATTATCGGGCAGTTTGTAAGCGGATATATATCTCAACGTGTTCTCAATTTGTGTCTGGTCGTCTGAAAGAAACTCAAAATTCACACCTATATATTCCCTGACGAATTGCAGTTGTTTATCGGTATACGAGCTGGTAAAGAAGAAATATAGGAAAAGAAAATTGACGAATAGCGCCACGGCCGAATAAACGCTCATTTTTTATCAGAACCAAGACCCAAGATAGACGTCGATTTAATAATCGTTTGGGTGTGTATAATAAAATTTAGCAAATGACTGGTGGTTTTAGAATTCATACACACCATCTTTATCTTTTCGTCATTTGAATGAAAGTGATTCAGTCAGAGAGTTGTTAGAAAGTGGTTGGTTTTTGTAACACAAAATTATATATTTTCTTTAAAGTTTAAAATGATCAAACAAAAACCAATATTATTCAAGTGAATTACCTGCTATTTACACATATAATTGGTATACGCGTGTTTAAAACGCCACGTTGAAAGCTGTTATTACCCAATAACAAGCCAAACTCACAATCTACTTAAGGGAATACTTTTAGGGAAGCAAACAAAGGCTGATACTACTATGTTTAAGGTTTAATTTGAATGTAATTTTTCTTTCATTAATAAGAAATAAATTTATTAATAAGAAAAGAGTAGGTAACACCAAACATTTAAGACAACAATATGAAATACAAGAATGATATGATTTATTTAGTATAGAGATAATACAATACGTTTATATTAATGCCAATTATTAATTAATTGCAAAGTTGAGGTTTGAATTTCATTCGAAGTTGAAGAAAATGAAGTACTGTCACTCATCATGGAAGTATTACTCGGTGTATGTGGGTTTGATACGTTCAATTCAACTGCCATTGGATTGTCGATATCGTTCAATTCAGCTTTCATTAACCCTTCAGCTATGTTATATTTCACAGTTATTTGACTTCGTCGAGACAAACTCTTAAATGTGGCCGCGTATCCCAGAAATAACATATCGGTTGGATCACATGGCACTTTAACCAAGTTTAAGTTCTTTATTGAACATTTTATTTTTTTCAAATATTCCTCCATCATTTTGTCAGTTGAGTCCATTACGTGTTTTCTTTTTTTCCTAATTGGAGCCATTGTATCGACAAGAACTGGATTATATGGTGAAGCCACATCTTTTACGTTTTGTGGTGAATTGATATCACTGTTGGTGTTTGGGTTTTTAATACTATTTTCTATTTTGTGTAGAGTAACGGAAAAATCTGCCACACTCAGGGACGATTCCTTGTCGAATGTAGTGTTGAGCAAAGGCTTCGGATCATCATGTATTTGTTCCTGAATGCGATCAGATTGATTGTTATACGATTCCTCTAAATATATATCTGGATCAGGTTGCGGATTCCCGATAAGCTCCTGTTCTATATCCCATATATCAGATTCTTCG
This sequence comes from Catonia carolina, assembly GCA_035578175.1. Taxonomy (NCBI): domain Eukaryota; kingdom Metazoa; phylum Arthropoda; class Insecta; order Hemiptera; family Achilidae; genus Catonia; species Catonia carolina. The sequence goes on from JAQMRL010000059.1 coordinate 44,955, forward strand.
GAAATGTTCATCATAGCAAGAGCAAATGTGAACTAAAACATCCATTACGATGAGAAACGTTTTATATATTTACGTCGGCGGTTAAAGTGATTATTTTATTACTTTGGGGGTTGACTGATGAACCAGTCGAGAAGATATTTATTAAGTAATTAAATTTAATTATTTTCGAATGTGTTTTATAAGTTAAATATTTTAACATGGGACTTTTATATATATATCACAATATACTTAAGAAGTATTGTAATAATGTATAAATAAAAATCATCTGTTTAGTTTAAAATGTCGGGAGTCAAATTCTCTAGTCAGGTGGTCACATAGTGGTGATATTCAGTCAGGAAGGTGTATTTTGTTTCAAATTCAAGGGAATGTTTGAGAATTTTTACTTTTTATCACCGATTCGGTATCTATGTTATACCGAGAAATTCTTTTTGCATCCCCTAAGGGGGGAGTTATTTTCGATTTATTAATTGATCGCCTAGGTATCACAATATCCTTAAGGAACTGTAATGATTGAAAATGAATCCACCTTTTATTGTTTTCTGTATATCCTGATATCGCAGACGTTGTCGATTGAATTTTTCCAAATTCCACAGCTAACTGGTCTCTCAAATACTTCCACTTTTTCTTCAGTTGAATTTCTGTAAATGATAGAAAATATTTTTATTTGAACAAAACAGGAAATTAAATTTGTTTAGGGATCCTCGCATAAAAAATGAAAATAGTAAAACGTTTAGGATAGTCAGAACTTTCCGTCATATAGCCAATTTAGAGTCAGGTAGTCAGAATATATGGTCGGATAGTCAGATTTTAGAATAAGGTAGTCAGAATATATGGTCAGATAGTCAGATTTGTTCAGTCAGAAAGTCATATTATATGGTCAGATTTCAAGTCATATAGTCAGACTTTTCCGTCAGGTAGTAAGAATATATGGTCAGATAGTCAGATTTTTTTCAGTTAGATACCCAGATAATATGGTCAGATGATATTCAAGTCAGATAGCAGATTTTAAGATCAGATAGCCAGAATCTTCAGTCAGATAGTCAGAATATGTGGTCAAATACTCAGATTATACGGTCAGATATTCAAGTCAGATAGTCAGAGTCAGATTATTTGGTTAGAGAGTCAGATTTTAGTCAGATATTTAGACTTTTTCGTGGTCATGTAGTCAGATTATATGGTCAGATAGTTAGATTTTTCAGTTAGTTAATTATACTTTACTGACAGGTAATCAGAGTTTTCTATTTAGGTAGTCAGAATATATGGTCAGATATCATGACTTACTCGCTTTAACTTTTTCTGAAGTATCCATTTCGTCAAACCGAGGAAAAAGTTTCAAACATATCTCCTTCCAAGCGGCTGCTTTTTTTTTCAAATCCCTGTAGTCGGACGACGAAATATCCCAAATTGTTGGATGATTTTCTATTTCTGATATTAACAATTTAATATCCAACTTCAACTTAGAAAACTGAGAATATTTTAGATGTTTTTTTTGTTGTTGTTCTTGACTACTGTTTTTAAATGCCGGACTCGGGTACGATTCCTTTATATCGCATTGTTGTCGGCTCATAGCATCAACTGTTATATTCCGTACAGGATCATGGTGGATGCTTTTTTGTTGTGGTATTATATAATGTATATATTTCGGATAATCGGGTATTTGTTCCTGAATGCGGTCACATGCCACACCCGGGGATAATATTGGATCGTCGCTTGGTTGTTCCTTTATGGGTGTTGGTCCTATTCTGCGAAAAATATTCTCATATTGGGGTGGTGATGATCGTGTTTGTGTAGTAGTTTCGAATGTTGTGCTCAGCGAAGGCTTCGGTACATGGTTCTCGTCAAGCTTCTCTTGTTCTCTATTCCATAATTCAAATTCCTCGAAAACCTTGCCGATAGGTCGGTATGTGTATGTGACGTGCGGCATATATGGTATTGAAACATTTTTCTTTGTCACCGTCGCCTTTTTTTTGTCTTTATTGGCACGTACGCTCATGAGAGCAAGATCAAGTATTAACTAAAATATCCTCTACGTTGGGAAGATTTTTATATATTTACATCGGTGCTAAACGTTTGGTTTATTTAGTTATTTTGGCTGTTGACCGATATATTACAAATCGAAAGGATTTTTATTTTTCCTACACTTTCCATACGCATCGCTCATACAACTCTTTAAGCTTCTCGTCTGTTACGCCCTTAAGCGCCGGTTCAATTACAATTCTCCTGTCTTTTGTCATCGTATTACATTCTACCACTTCAAACCGTAGTTTCATTTGAGTCATGACAACATTGGCGTCCATTTTGAAATTCGACATCTTCACCCTTCCCTCAGCAACCTTTTGGTTAATCAGATTGGAGAGGTCGGATAGTAATAGTAGACAATTTTCCCCAACAACCAGATCTAATTGCTGTAGCAACACCGACGTTAAATCGAAACTCCAAATAACATCGTTTGTTTTCCTTTTCACGCTGCGCGGCAGTACGCGGATCTCACAGGACGCTTCATCAATCATCTTATGTTTCTCCACGTTTTCGTATTTTTGTAACCATATTAAGGTCGCGAACAGGTTAAGAGCGATATCCTCGAACTTGGCAGGGTTACAGTAATACGCCGAATTGTCAGTATACCGTCTCTCAAAAGGAACCACCAAGATCCTCAGCAGTGCCGCGAAGTCCAACTCGTAATTTGTCGTGTTCGACGATCCGATAAAGAGGCCTTTTATCGTGAAACTTTTACCCGAATCGTATAGCGTTCTGGTGTATGTATCGGCGCCTGAAACGATCATTTTCAACGATTGTGGATGTAATTTGTGGAAATCGTCGCAATAGATAACTTTAGCGTCCTTCGCCATCACAATGTCGGGCGCCAGTTGAGGTATGGGTTTGCTCAGAGTTTCCGGCGATATTGTCGAGAACATCGTGCCGAACATCTGTTTTAATACGTTGGAAAAGGTGCTTTTGCCATTTGACCCCGACCCGAAAAATATCACCGCTCTTCTGAATGTTTTGCCGAGAAGCGTATACCTCAGTAACCATAATATGAAGAATGTTAGCTCCACGTCATACGAAAATAAATCCAGTATATATTCCAGTGTATATTTCACAGGGCATAACCCTTCGGCTTTACATTGGTGTACCTCTTTCACTAAAGTCCAATTCTCGCGTATGTAACCGAAGCGAAGATAATCATCGGGCTCCGATCGCGAATCGTGTTCAAAGGATGGTACGATGTCATCGTATTTACATTTCTCGTTTTTGACGTGGTTGATCAACGGGATAAGCTTTTCCCATTCCAGATTCGAGCGAAGTCCGTTGAATAGCGGTGTATGACTGAAAAACAACTGGTGTTCGTGCCACGTCAAAAACCCGTCGCGAAATGCAATCACATTGCGTGGAAATGGTAACAGTGTTATCCTAGACCAACGACTTATTATATCGTCATACAAATCTTTTCCGGTCACCCTTTTTCTTCTTACGTTTTCTGAGTCATTTTGCTGCTCGACGTTAAATATTGACGATATCATTCTCGGTATGTAAAAACTTTCCATCACTCTGGTGGCCTCGAGCCAACAATCATTCTCGTAAAAATATCGCGAACCATCTCCCGTTGTGTGATACGCAGGGAAAAAATAACATCCCAAATCTTCTGGGGATAGGCGTGCGGCTGTCACCAAGTTATACGCCTTGACCGAAAACTCACATGGACCCACTTCATCGGCCATCCGGTAAATACCTTGAGATCGCCCTCTTTGTACTAAAAAATTTTTCACGAATACCTCCGGGCAAATGGGTCGTTTCTCCTTCTTTGACATTGTTAAGATATCGTCAGCCAAACTGTCGCATTGGCTTATAATTTTTAAGAATTTAGTTTTCCACTTTACCAACGTTTCTGGAAGATCGTGAAAGAGAAACTCTTCTAAGCAGAATGAGGCATCCATCTTTTGCATAAGTAATAGTAGTAATGCGAGGGTGTTGACCAACATTTCATCGTGAAACGAGTCGCGTCTCAGATAATATATAATTTCCGCTAGGATATCGTCTCTATTGAACGGGGTCAATTTCCTATATTCTTGTACCTCGTAGAAAACGTATTCATCATTAAATCTATATTTTGCATATTTGGCGTGTGGAAAGTTGGTATTTAGGTACACGATCCTGGTTCTATTGGTCGATTCCGGTTGGTTTTCATCTGGTGGTGAATGGTCAGCCGACGCCAGTGTCGTAGATTTATAGATCGGCTCGTTAGTTGTCGAATCCGAACCGATTTGTTTCGTGTGTTCAGCACTGCCTTCGGTGTGAATGATAAACGAGTGACTCGTTTTTCTGCTTCCATCATCCAAAATTAAAAACTTTTCCACTATATCTTCGCGGCGAAATGAGACGATTTCTTCGGACATTAATTCCATGATCGGGTAATATTTACATCCATCTGGTTTTGACGACAGCGGTATTGACCATGAAGCGGTGTTATCGATAGCCACATCGAATGGTGGCTCTATCATTTGTTTGACAATATAGCTGAACCAAATGTTGTCACCCCTACAGAGAATCACGTCTGGAATTTCAATGTGGATACCGTGTTGTGCATAATGGTAGACGTCGTCTAAACTACCCACATGGTCGGTGTTGGGTAGCAGTTTGGCACAAACGTAGATACGTGGCAATGGATTTACGTTCTTGAAAATGTATGCGATAGCGGTCTTCAGTGACGAGAATAGAGTAGTAATATCCTCCCGATCGAAAGTGATGTTTTTCAAATCAATATCCAATACGACATGATGTTTATACAAATGATTTAGTGAGATACTTATCGTATAGGGTAGATGAGAATTGTTTATTAATATTTCTATAAAATACGCACGCATCGAAGCAGAAGCGGTGTCCGAAAACATAAAACAATCATATTCGTAATTGTACGATTGCAGCTTGTGTATAATTTCATTCTGGCCTGTTATTCTACTTCCTCCAAAATAGCCTGCCACATTATTGGCTTTACAATATTGCTTCATCCTCCTTATAATATCAGACGTTTCCTTCATAATCCAACTCAATAATGAATTGTTTGAGGTCGTGTAAAACCTTTTTATAAGTTTCGTATATATGGTTCGAGTTTCTACACACCACACCCGGTAGCGATTTCATCACTTCGGAGCACATGTAGGTGTGAATCCGTTCTTCGATACCGGGGGCGTGGGACCCCCTAGCGAAGCTGCAAATCGACAAGCATGTCTTCTTAGCGTTGATTCTCTTTAAGGTTTTAATAGTGTTGTTTGGCGGCCATTTAATACCCAGTCTCCAATACGTAGCCAGACAACCGAGAAAATAGACCAAGTTGCAGATATACGCGGTTATATCCAAATGCGCCCGTTTTTGAATCAGTTTAGCGCAGTAAGTTTTCATTTTAGACGACGGTATCAGTTCGTCGGCAACATACGTACTCGCGGATTGTTTATTTTGTCGCTCGGCTTTGAGAAGTGGATGGACGCGTTTAGAAAACAGGCCAAACAACTGTTTATCCGGTATCGGGTGTGAGAAGCTGAGGATATAATTATAGGAACAACACAAGATGCGCTCATTATATTCATCTATCAAAAGTAAATCTTCCGATAGGCAATACGGAAACATATGAAAAGGTATCAGATCTATTATGGCGTCAATATAATTCGTTATTATGACACCGGAGAACGGCGTCTTCTTCATATACTCGGCAAGCGTTGTTAGCTTGCGCGGATGGACGAATTCCGATACGAACAAACCCGGGTAAAGAAATTTTCGGTTCGTTTCTTTTTCCGGAAGCAGGTTAGTCTTTTTACCGTGGTCTGAAGCCCAGGGGAAGCCGGTGGTTTGGTCGAAGGCCAGTATGTGGTTTGTAGCGTAAAGCATCCTGCGGCCGTCATTTGACAGATATAGAAACGTTTCTATATTGTCAAAGGAGTCACCACCGCAGGTGCCGGTAAATCGATTATACCAGTCGCATTGGGTGATCCAAATTGGATCAATCGTATCGACAAGACATTTCAGGTAACAATTTTGAATGAAGTCTTTAGTCATTTTTAATTCGCTTCCGAACGACCGGGTGTGGTGTAGACGTAGACGCAGATTCTCGTTTATACCCACGGATTGGGTTTTTGTTTGCCATTGTTTTGGAAGTCTCAGATGGTCTTGGATCTGGTATATTCACGGTCACGTCGCTCATCCTGTTGTTTCTATGTCTAATACATTCCACTGTGGTGGAACCGTAGAGTATGAAAAACTTCTCGAGAGATATGATAAGTTTCATTTTTTCTTATTTTTAACGGAATGCGGCCACGAGACACCCCAACGAAATCAAAAGTCCAATTATTGCTATTAGTTTCCCTACGTTCATTTTTATACTAAACACGCTTTTAAAACGACCGGTATGAGCTAAGGCGGTGTGCAAAAACCACCGAATAACTGAGCGGTAAAAAAGTCTGTTGTAACAGCGGCACGTCGTATCGCAAAATCCTCTGCATTCGTTCCCAAATTAGGTTATCATCCTGGTTAGGTTTTCTCATTCTGATTATTTAGTTTGTTAATTTTTTTTAATCGACCTACATGAAACTTTCCGATATCAATTCCCACGAGTCGAATTTCTTATCGAAACCCAACCAACGCACCTTCATACGATTTCCTTTCTTTTGGAGAACCTTTTCCACTAGGTAAACGCCGTCGTGTTTAACTTTCGCCAGCTCCTCTTCGTAAAATTGGCCCTGGATTGAGTTGTCGTTCGAATCTATAATTCTATAGGTTACGGGCATATATTTGTCAATTACTTCGACAACTGTGAAAATAGCCGGAGTCCAGTTGTATGTGTAACCTTTTTCGAATGTCTCCTTCACTCGACTTATCCGCACTTTATCACCAACTTTGAATTTCGGGGATTTTCTTTTTCGTTTTGGCACGGGTCGATTTTCGTTCAACCTTTGTAGAATCTCGGCTTCGTTCTGTTTACCGACATCCAACGGCCTACAACCTATAGATCTGTGGATTTTGTTATTGTATCGGTCGACGATTTCATCTAAAAAATCTATCCATCTCCTGTGTCCTCTTATGAAAAATTCCTTATATATCCACTGCTTCAGCGTCCTTATTACCCTCTCCGCTATCTGACTTTTTGTATCGGAATGTGTACTATAGTGGTTTATATTATGTTTCGTCATCAGCCGCCCAAACGAGGTGTTGTAGAACTCCGTTCCTTTATCGCTTTGTATATTCTTTGGTGGGGCGCCGGCAGTGTTCAATATACCTTCAAGCGCCTCGGTAACCTGCTCGCCGGTTTTATTTTTCACGGGCACACACCATAAACGCTTTGAAAAACAGTCTATTGCAACTAAAACATACCTATGTCCGCGGTTTTGACGGACATCGTCTGGAAATTCCATAAGATCTATTTGAACCAAATCACCGATACCTTTCAGCATCACCCGTCGCCTGGGAAATTTAAGCCTACGCTGTTTGAACAATTCGTTTACCACGTCGAGTTTTTCCTGGGACATTGTTTTTCGTTGTTTTTTTTTTTTGAAAATATACTTTAAAAAATGGACTTTATGTTATGGTTAGATGAAGATGCCGTCCATTATGGGGAGATACACGGGTTGTCGTTGATCGAACAACATACAAAAGTTGCGCCTATACTTCCAAAAATCTACAAACACTGTTCACACGAGTTTTCACATCCCGACGGAACCCAATTTGCAGTGGACACAAGAAGTGGTTCCGTTTTAAGACACACATGTTTTACAAAGGCGGTTACCGATCTAATTCGACACAGTAACCTGAAAAACTTACCAGTTAGATCAGTGGAAAATGGCGTCGGGTCTTCTACGCTGGCCGCATTATTTTTCGCCATATACGCCGTTCTGTTATATGTGAGAATCGGATAATTGACGGCGAAATAAAAAATGTACCTTGACATATGTAAGACGATAGACTCGAAAATTACGGAAATTATATTCCTTGCCGACAAGTGGCAGAATTACCTAGATTCCTTGCTTTGTCTGTATTCGAAATGGAGTAAATTTTTAGACGAATTAAAACGTTTTCTGGAAAGTCATTACGAGAATGTGACGGGATTTAAAAATCTTGAATATTATCGATTCGTATACTGTATAGCTGATGCTATAGAATTTGGTTTGAGGAAAATAATCGAACACGAATATGAAGTTATAAAATATATCAGAGATTTACATTTTAATTTATCGACAATAGACTCGTTTGCAACCTTCCGCGGATTGAACTCTAAAAAAATAATCGAGGAATTTTCCAGAAAAAACACCAACTGGAATCTTGAACGTGGTCACGTAAAAATGAATATGGATAGTATCAAAACCATAAAAGATAAGTGCAAAAATCGATGGAGGGTTTATCGTTTATAAAATAAAAAAACACACATGATATCAATTATAATTCAAACATGATTTATTTAATGAAAAGTACTACAAACATGATTTATTTAATGAAAACTACTACATTTATAAAAAAAATCAACAATGAATTTGTTATGAGTTGTATCCAATGATATTGGAAAAATTAAGAGATTTTCAATTTGTAGACGATCGACCATTTCGGCTAATCTGACCCCATAACAGATGAGATATTTTGAATTTTTCAAATAGTCACGAAGGAACCTCTCAAAAAATGTGAAGCCATTGGTTGAGGACAGTGGGAGCCACAGGTTCTCAAACTGTTGAAATTCCTTCATATATTTCCATTGCCTTGTGTGGCGTGATAACAATTTCAAATCTCCTTCGTCCAGTGTTGGAGCGTCCACCAAAACTTTTACCTTTGAACTCGTTGTTATTCTCGGGAGAAATTTGCGAACACTTTCTTCTGAGTTTTTGAAAACTTTTATGCAGGCTTCTTTGAAAAAAAAATGTATATTGTTGTATTCTGGATCACTGCCACCGTTTTGATCGTGATCATCACGGTTGATGTTATTATGTCCAAGTATATGAATAATCGAATCGTTTCGTTTGTCGTGAGTTCCGGGCTCCATCTCTTATCTGGTATATTTTTGTCGGCTTATATAAATACAAATTACGTTGTAATAAATAAGACACCAAATAAAAACACCCCTCCACTGGTATTATGATGAGGATAATGATGATGACATCAAGATGGTAGTGCGAATAACATATCGGATGGTAGGTGGTCTGTTGCGATTGAGAATTTGTCGATAATTTGTTGGAAATTTTTCTCGTAGTATTTTATCAGCTCCATCAAAGCGGTCCGTCTTGGCTCGGATGACTCTTTCTCGTACGACCGCCATATTTCTTCTACTAAAACGGGATGACACGTGCTGAATATGTTCAGGTACGGCATGTGCATGTCGATACCAATCCGAGTCACTATATCAAAGGCCGTAATCCCCAGAGTCAACACGGGTAGAGTTTCATATTGTCTTTTCTTCCTTAGTAGGTTGAACACATTTAATAGGAATCTGCTACAAATTTTCAGATCCATTTGAAAACTGTCGTATTTTTTCGACCTTATCATCGGAATTTTGATAACGGAAACATGACTCATATTTATATCATTCAAAAGTTCGGTCGTTTTGTTAATATTATTGTTGTTGGTCTGATTATGACGTGTTCTTTGTGTATTGATTCTGTAGTTTACATCCTCCAAATGGTCTGGTTTCTGGTTGTTGAAACCCACTATAACGGCGCACATATATTCCTTGGTAAACTCCGCTAGAAACATATCCCGCGCTCTGACGAACAATCCGTGAGATAGACGTACGTTGTATTCCTTCTCCATCTCTTCAACATACTGTGAGAATAATTTTTCCATGTTTCACTTCGAACTTAGGTTGACTGAATGACCAAAAGCAGAGCGAGGTGGTCTGTTTATATACCAGCAGCAGTCTATAGTCAAATGTTGATCTTTTCAAATTATCCAACAGAAACCACAACAAACCAATCATAATATACATTATTTAAATATCAAACACGTTGTAATAAAGAAGGAGCCGAATATAACTAACTATCCATTCGCTGTTGTTATAATTATGATGAACCTGGTGGGGTTGATGAATATAATGATGATGTTGATGGTGAAGATATCGATGAAAATGATGAGGCTGATGATATATTCTGCAAGGCGGTACAATGGTTTGTGTGCCTGAATTTGTCGATAATTTGTTGGAAATTTTTCTCGTAGTATTTTATCAGCTCCATCAAAGCGGTCCGTCTTGGCTCGGATGACTCTTTCTCGTACGACCGCCATATTTCTTCTACTAAAACGGGATGACACGTGCTGAATATGTTCAGGTACGGCATGTGCATGTCGATACCAATCCGAGTCACTATATCAAAGGCCGTAATCCCCAGAGTCAACACGGGTAGAGTTTCATATTGTCTTTTCTTCCTTAGTAGGTTGAACACATTTAATAGGAATCTGCTACAAATTTTCAGATCCATTTGAAAACTGTCGTATTTTTTCGACCTTATCATCGGAATTTTGATAACGGAAACATGACTCATATTTATATCATTCAAAAGTTCGGTCGTTTTGTTAATATTATTGTTGTTGGTCTGATTATGACGTGTTCTTTGTGTATTGATTCTGTAGTTTACATCCTCCAAATGGTCTGGTTTCTGGTTGTTGAAACCCACTATAACGGCGCACATATATTCCTTGGTAAACTCCGCTAGAAACATATCCCGCGCTCTGACGAACAATCCGTGAGATAGACGTACATTGTATTCCTTCTCCATCTCTTCAACATACTGTGAGAATAATTTTTCCATGTTTCACTTCGAACTTAGGTTGACTGAATGACCAAAAGCAGAGCGAGGTGGTCTGTTTATATACCAGCAGCAGTCTATAGTCAAATGTTGATCTTTTCAAATTATCCAACAGAAACCACAACAAACCAATCATAATATACATTATTTAAATATCAAACACGTTGTAATAAAGAAGGAGCCGAATATAACTAACTATCCATTCGCTGTTGTTATAATTATGATGAACCTGGTGGGGTTGATGAATATAATGATGATGTTGATGGTGAAGATATCGATGAAAATGATGAGGCTGATGATATATTCTGCAAGGCGGTACAATGGTTTGTGTGCCTGAATTTGTCGATAATTTGTTGGAAATTTTTCTCGTAGTATTTTATCAGCTCCATCAAAGCGGTCCGTCTTGGCTCGGATGACTCTTTCTCGTACGACCGCCATATTTCTTCTACTAAAACGGGATGACACGTGCTGAATATGTTCAGGTACGGCATGTGCATGTCGATACCAATCCGAGTCACTATATCAAAGGCCGTAATCCCCAGAGTCAACACGGGTAGAGTTTCATATTGTCTTTTCTTCCTTAGTAGGTTGAACACATTTAATAGGAATCTGCTACAAATTTTCAGATCCATTTGAAAACTGTCGTATTTTTTCGACCTTATCATCGGAATTTTGATAACGGAAACATGACTCATATTTATATCATTCAAAAGTTCGGTCGTTTTGTTAATATTATTGTTGTTGGTCTGATTATGACGTGTTCTTTGTGTATTGATTCTGTAGTTTACATCCTCCAAATGGTCTGGTTTCTGGTTGTTGAAACCCACTATAACGGCGCACATATATTCCTTGGTAAACTCCGCTAGAAACATATCCCGCGCTCTGACGAACAATCCGTGAGATAGACGTACATTGTATTCCTTCTCCATCTCTTCAACATACTGTGAGAATAATTTTTCCATGTTTCACTTCGAACTTAGGTTGACTGAATGACCAAAAGCAGAGCGAGGTGGTCTGTTTATATACCAGCAGCAGTCTATAGTCAAATGTTGATCTTTTCAAATTATCCAACAGAAACCACAACAAACCAATCATAATATACATTATTTAAATATCAAACACGTTGTAATAAAGAAGGAGCCGAATATAACTAACTATCCATTCGCTGTTGTTATAATTATGATGAACCTGGTGGGGTTGATGAATATAATGATGATGTTGATGGTGAAGATATCGATGAAAATGATGAGGCTGATGATATATTCTGCAAGGCGGTACAATGGTTTGTGTGCCTGAATTTGTCGATAATTTGTTGGAAATTTTTCTCGTAGTATTTTATCAGCTCCATCAAAGCGGTCCGTCTTGGCTCGGATGACTCTTTCTCGTACGACCGCCATATTTCTTCTACTAAAACGGGATGACACGTGCTGAATATGTTCAGGTACGGCATGTGCATGTCGATACCAATCCGAGTCACTATATCAAAGGCCGTAATCCCCAGAGTCAACACGGGTAGAGTTTCATATTGTCTTTTCTTCCTTAGTAGGTTGAACACATTTAATAGGAATCTGCTACAAATTTTCAGATCCATTTGAAAACTGTCGTATTTTTTCGACCTTATCATCGGAATTTTGATAACGGAAACATGACTCATATTTATATCATTCAAAAGTTCGGTCGTTTTGTTAATATTATTGTTGTTGGTCTGATTATGACGTGTTCTTTGTGTATTGATTCTGTAGTTTACATCCTCCAAATGGTCTGGTTTCTGGTTGTTGAAACCCACTATAACGGCGCACATATATTCCTTGGTAAACTCCGCTAGAAACATATCCCGCGCTCTGACGAACAATCCGTGAGATAGACGTACATTGTATTCCTTCTCCATCTCTTCAACATACTGTGAGAATAATTTTTCCATGTTTCACTTCGAACTTAGGTTGACTGAATGACCAAAAGCAGAGCGAGGTGGTCTGTTTATATACCAGCAGCAGTCTATAGTCAAATGTTGATCTTTTCAAATTATCCAACAGAAACCACAACAAACCAATCATAATATACATTATTTAAATATCAAACACGTTGTAATAAAGAAGGAGCCGAATATAACTAACTATCCATTCGCTGTTGTTATAATTATGATGAACCTGGTGGGGTTGATGAATATAATGATGATGTTGATGGTGAAGATATCGATGAAAATGATGAGGCTGATGATATATTCTGCAAGGCGGTACAATGGTTTGTGTGCCTGAATTTGTCGATAATTTGTTGGAAATTTTTCTCGTAGTATTTTATCAGCTCCATCAAAGCGGTCCGTCTTGGCTCGGATGACTCTTTCTCGTACGACCGCCATATTTCTTCTACTAAAACGGGATGACACGTGCTGAATATGTTCAGGTACGGCATGTGCATGTCGATACCAATCCGAGTCACTATATCAAAGGCCGTAATCCCCAGAGTCAACACGGGTAGAGTTTCATATTGTCTTTTCTTCCTTAGTAGGTTGAACACATTTAATAGGAATCTGCTACAAATTTTCAGATCCATTTGAAAACTGTCGTATTTTTTCGACCTTATCATCGGAATTTTGATAACGGAAACATGACTCATATTTATATCATTCAAAAGTTCGGTCGTTTTGTTAATATTATTGTTGTTGGTCTGATTATGACGTGTTCTTTGTGTATTGATTCTGTAGTTTACATCCTCCAAATGGTCTGGTTTCTGGTTGTTGAAACCCACTATAACGGCGCACATATATTCCTTGGTAAACTCCGCTAGAAACATATCCCGCGCTCTGACGAACAATCCGTGAGATAGACGTACATTGTATTCCTTCTCCATCTCTTCAACATACTGTGAGAATAATTTTTCCATGTTTCACTTCGAACTTAGGTTGACTGAATGACCAAAAGCAGAGCGAGGTGGTCTGTTTATATACCAGCAGCAGTCTATAGTCAAATGTTGATCTTTTCAAATTATCCAACAGAAACCACAACAAACCAATCATAATATACATTATTTAAATATCAAACACGTTGTAATAAAGAAGGAGCCGAATATAACTAACTATCCATTCGCTGTTGTTATAATTATGATGAACCTGGTGGGGTTGATGAATATAATGATGATGTTGATGGTGAAGATATCGATGAAAATGATGAGGCTGATGATATATTCTGCAAGGCGGTACAATGGTTTGTGTGCCTGAATTTGTCGATAATTTGTTGGAAATTTTTCTCGTAGTATTTTATCAGCTCCATCAAAGCGGTCCGTCTTGGCTCGGATGACTCTTTCTCGTACGACCGCCATATTTCTTCTACTAAAACGGGATGACACGTGCTGAATATGTTCAGGTACGGCATGTGCATGTCGATACCAATCCGAGTCACTATATCAAAGGCCGTAATCCCCAGAGTCAACACGGGTAGAGTTTCATATTGTCTTTTCTTCCTTAGTAGGTTGAACACATTTAATAGGAATCTGCTACAAATTTTCAGATCCATTTGAAAACTGTCGTATTTTTTCGACCTTATCATCGGAATTTTGATAACGGAAACATGACTCATATTTATATCATTCAAAAGTTCGGTCGTTTTGTTAATATTATTGTTGTTGGTCTGATTATGACGTGTTCTTTGTGTATTGATTCTGTAGTTTACATCCTCCAAATGGTCTGGTTTCTGGTTGTTGAAACCCACTATAACGGCGCACATATATTCCTTGGTAAACTCCGCTAGAAACATATCCCGCGCTCTGACGAACAATCCGTGAGATAGACGTACATTGTATTCCTTCTCCATCTCTTCAACATACTGTGAGAATAATTTTTCCATGTTTCACTTCGAACTTAGGTTGACTGAATGACCAAAAGCAGAGCGAGGTGGTCTGTTTATATACCAGCAGCAGTCTATAGTCAAATGTTGATCTTTTCAAATTATCCAACAGAAACCACAACAAACCAATCATAATATACATTATTTAAATATCAAACACGTTGTAATAAAGAAGGAGCCGAATATAACTAACTATCCATTCGCTGTTGTTATAATTATGATGAACCTGGTGGGGTTGATGAATATAATGATGATGTTGATGGTGAAGATATCGATGAAAATGATGAGGCTGATGATATATTCTGCAAGGCGGTACAATGGTTTGTGTGCCTGAATTTGTCGATAATTTGTTGGAAATTTTTCTCGTAGTATTTTATCAGCTCCATCAAAGCGGTCCGTCTTGGCTCGGATGACTCTTTCTCGTACGACCGCCATATTTCTTCTACTAAAACGGGATGACACGTGCTGAATATGTTCAGGTACGGCATGTGCATGTCGATACCAATCCGAGTCACTATATCAAAGGCCGTAATCCCCAGAGTCAACACGGGTAGAGTTTCATATTGTCTTTTCTTCCTTAGTAGGTTGAACACATTTAATAGGAATCTGCTACAAATTTTCAGATCCATTTGAAAACTGTCGTATTTTTTCGACCTTATCATCGGAATTTTGATAACGGAAACATGACTCATATTTATATCATTCAAAAGTTCGGTCGTTTTGTTAATATTATTGTTGTTGGTCTGATTATGACGTGTTCTTTGTGTATTGATTCTGTAGTTTACATCCTCCAAATGGTCTGGTTTCTGGTTGTTGAAACCCACTATAACGGCGCACATATATTCCTTGGTAAACTCCGCTAGAAACATATCCCGCGCTCTGACGAACAATCCGTGAGATAGACGTACATTGTATTCCTTCTCCATCTCTTCAACATACTGTGAGAATAATTTTTCCATGTTTCACTTCGAACTTAGGTTGACTGAATGACCAAAAGCAGAGCGAGGTGGTCTGTTTATATACCAGCAGCAGTCTAATAGTGAAAAAAAAGAAGTGATGTTGATCTGTTCAAATTATCCGTCGAAAATCACAACCCATCAAACAAAATGTAAACCCAATGCATATGAATATCTATACCTTGAATTGAATTGTAAATATCCCGTAGATCACGTCACTATAAATCTGATGATCAGAGCCAATTTAATTAAGACATACGACTGCGTGAATCTGGCCGCTGTGATAGAGAAAATATCCCATAACGACGACAGGGTGATGGCGTATTTTTTCAATAACAAAAAATGTTGATAATCGTCGTATTGATTTTTGTTGTGGTTTTTATATTCATAAAATTATTTCTCAATATGAAACATAAATGGCGTGTTAAATACGACAGCCGAATCGGTATGGCGCAATTGATGTCTTATGCGGACGGTAAAACATTTCAGGCAAAAGACTTTACCAATGTGGTCACAAAGTTTTCCAACAACAACAATAATAATAATAATAATAATAATAATAACTTCAATATAGTGAACAAAGGCGATAGAAAATATGAGCTGCAAGTCGGCGGTGGCGAGAAACTGGTTTCTATCGAGCGATTGTGTCCGGAGGGTTTTGTTTTTGTAGAATCTGTTGGATGTGTGAAGGAAAACATCTGCCATAAAAAACAGGCCGGTCAATACGTCTTGGATCGGACGGACGGGAAGAAAATTTTCGAATGTGAAGGGGATAACAAAATCAAACAGGTTCACGTATGCGGTGATAATGGTTATATTTCCAACGGCATACCGTGTGGTGATTCAAACAACTGCCGTTTTAGTGCGAACGGTATTAAAAATTACAAACCTAACTTGCCTTATTACAAATACACAGAATGCATGAACGGTTTGCCCGAAGTGCGATCGTGTAAATATACAAAGAAACAGTATTTCGATCCGGATTCGTTGACCTGTTCTGACCTGCCTCCAGAATGTTTACGGATCACTCGAAATGATTTATCTGTTTTCTCTGAAACTTATGTAGGTAAAATAATTCAGTGTAAAATTGGTCCGGATGACCAATTATCTATCAACTATATTGACCGAGAAGTAGCCACGTTGTTAACCAAGCGTAAAGAAAATGATTCTACTTTACGTGTATCCACAGCGATTCCGCCATTGTGGACAAAATCCCCCGCGTATACTACGAGCGTCGATGACTCTACAGTTACGATTTTATGTCCGCCGGATTGTAAATCGGCCCATACTCAATTCAAACAGTTACAGGAATATAATATAAAGACAAATACGGAATTAGATCTGTATTTACAAACACCCGATATGCGATGTATAACGGTTTTTGACGAAAATTTACATAAATGTGTCCCGTTCGATCTGGAAAGACATTTTAATGGTGGTATCCCATTGGTATATAAACCTCCATTCGATCGATACTTCCATTTACCACTGAAGAAATTAAATCTTTTGAATGGTGAAATAGAAGAAGAAGATCGGATTAAAGACCCAATTTATAAACAATTTGCAATATTGAAACCGGAAATCGGTGATTTTGTCCTACCAACCCAAGACGATTGTCCTTATTATCGCGGTGCTTATAGCAGAATGTATGATATTTCTGGAAACGATATAAATATAAAAATGTTCGATAGTGATCCTGTTACAAGAAGTCGTCTTAATTTCGAAAAATTCTGTGGTAAATTTAAAACTGAAAGTCTATTATTGACACACTTAATCTATAATTTAAATATAATCACTTGTCTAATGGGACTGCCTATAAACTTTGATTTTGATTACAAGCGTATTATTCGAGAAAACCAAACTTCAAGAATAGAAAGTGTGGGTAAATGCAAATCCGGTAGAACTGGTCATAGATTTGTCACAGGTTTATGCGCCGATAACTCGTGTACGCGCACGATGTTTCCTTTACCAACTAAAAACACTTTTCTTGTAACGCTTCCGTATTGCCACAAAGAAATAAACGAAACAGACACACACGCGGTTGGTGTGAATTATCTCAACAAATATGTACGATGTGACAGGTCTATGCAACTCGATACCATCAGTGACAAAATTTCCATTAAATCCTTAAAGACGTCAATATGCATGAATTCATCGGAAATAGTACATAACCATAATGTATATGGTTATGAATATAAATGCAATGATGACTCGCGGCTTTTATTACCCGACAGTAAACATTTAACTTTTAAGAGAAACATATATAAAATTAATTCAAAAGGGGAAACAGTTTCACTAAACGACAAAGAACGTGATAATATGGAGTGGATATTTCACAGACTAATAACTTAACTATTGGCGTGTATAAAAAGGACAGTCGCCGACCGTAATGCTTTTTTTAAATGTTGCAGTCGGTTACGATAGGTAAAGATGCTGATTTCAAACACAAAACAAACTATGAACGGTCATTGTTACAAGTGCGCGCTGACGAGTATTTGGAACTGTTAAACAATCTGAAGCTGAACATTGCGTGGAATTCCACTTCGTTTGTGACAAAATCTTTGCGCGGTATCTTAAAAAATATCTGTCCAAGATGTGGTACCGTCGCTTGCACCGCTCACTGCGATCGAGAGGATGACAAGATTTTGTGTGAAAATTGCGACGTTACCTTTGTTGGTAATCTGAACGACTACAGAATCTCTAGAATATTAAATTTTTCTCAAATCCTGTGGACTTGTATAAAATGTAAAAAACGGAACCAACAGAAGTTGGAAAAATATTTCGCCAAATTCAGATATTACGATGGTGTTATTAAAAAATTTAAAAACGATCTCCAATTTCATAGATACAGCATAAACGTGTCTGGACAAATTCTTCCTCCGCCTCTATTAACTACCAACACGATTGGCCAATGTAACAAACTTATTTCTTTGATAAACAACATCAACGATGCGGGTGTGCCACGTTTAAAATGTGTAGATTTCAACCCATCTCCAGTCGAGTATATTAACAACGGCCGCCTGAATTGTTTCAGAAAAACCGTGTTTAGCCGGCGATCGTTTTTCACCGCTCGGTCGGTAATAGTGCCTTGTCCTGAGATTGCGTCCAATGAAATCATACTAAACCGAGACGTTTATGGTAATATGAGAGAACCGGAATTTGTGATATTGGTCAGATACCCGGTAATTGATTATAGATGTTTCACGTTTCACAAGGTGAAACGAGTGTGGGATTTTGTAGTCACGGGTATACCGACGTCCATTTTGGCCGGTATGTACGCTGATTTTGACGGCGACTGTGTTCATATCTATCCGCTGCATTCAATGGACGCAATAGCCGAGGCGCTAGTTCTCATCAACCCAGAATATTCGTTTTTGTGTCTGAACGATCCGCGACTGGCGCTGGCACACGACCACGTCCTGTTGATGCATCTTATCGACAGTAATCTCACAACAACGTCTATAAAAAACGTGTTAACAGATCTGTATTATTTTAGAGGATCGAAATATGCGTTTAAATTCTTCGAAAAAAAACGGGCGGCCATGCGGAGGCTGGAAGAGACACATAAACCTACAATTTCCAGCAACCTGTTTTACCTAATACTCCGAGAATTCGGCGATGGAAAAAACATAATAAATCTAGACGCTTTTGTAAAAATTTGGAACACGAAATTCGGCGACTCGATCTTGAATGCGTATGTCAAATCACAGTGTAACCGGCTCCAGCTGGAACATGTATACCAAATGATCGGCTATCTGAAAGGAATGGATAAACTGGCTTTCATCGAGGATGCCAAAACTGGTAGAATGTCGCTGTCCAAATCCACGTTACAATTGACCGGATACAGTACTCACAAATTCAGTTTTGTGATGCCCGAGATCACGTACAAAAACAAGACTTTAGTATACCAGAAAAATCGCGTGGTTCATACGAATCTCCGCACATTTTGCAGTACGATTTTACCATATCAGACCGTTCGTGAAGTGGCGATCTATAGATTGGTAAAAAACCTCACGTCTCCATATCTTTCACGTAGCTCGTTATAATTGGAAGTATAGATTTTAATATATACTCGATAACCAGTGAAAACGTGTTGTTTGATTTTAAAAAGTAATACACAATTTCATCGGTCAACGCAAACATATCAAAATTGGGATTCGATTGCAATATATGCAGGTAGTCCAAAAACGGATTGATAAAATCGTGTAGGATTTTTATATCATCTTTGATTTTCTCTTTTACCGTTTCCTCGTTTCTAATCTTTATTCGCTGCAGCTCTAGATTTTCTAACGCCGAATACGATTTGATTTTACCCAACCTGATGGTAAGCATAGCGAATGCATACACGCTTATATAATAATGCAGCTCGGATTTGTTCCTATGTGAGAACACTTTCCTCATATAAACTAGGAGATGGTCAAATGTTTCACAATCAGAGTATAGGTTATTCATGTTGTGTAAGATAAAATGTATAAGGTCTGTGAATTCGGATACGACTAAATTTTCACTCAACTGGGACACTTTCAGATGTAGAATGTGGTTGCTGCGGTTTTTACTCTTCAACGCTCTCTGGTATTTCTGCTCGGCATATTTGAACAGTTCTCCTGTCGGTTCCAGGTTGGCCGTCGGCTTATGCGCTGCCACCGTAACGAATTGTAAAACTGGTAGAATACCAGTGTACTCATTCAAAGAAGCGCCAGTGTCTTGTAGAAAATATATAAAGACGACAGAGGCGGACAGTAATGAGCGGAAATCTGTGTAAGCGGTTTCCCAAGCGCAGACGATTCGCATGACGCTATTCAAGACGGCGAAACATTCCGCTGGTCGCTGCATGTCTATATAACAATGTTCCCACGATTCGTATGTTGGTAGTGGAAATTTATGTTTATCCACCACCAAATTCCACCAGGTAATACTTTGGAGATTCTCGGAGAAATCAAACAGACTGGAAGTTTCGTTTATGTGGTTTTTATCGTCCGGATTCAAGCGATCGATATTAACGTTCAACGTCTTGAACAGGTTGTGTAGGGGAAAATTTTCTTCCGGTTCGAAATATATGTCTTTTCCGTGACACCTCCATGAAACAAAATGATACCATTTGGCCAGTCGCTTAAGAGAGGTGAAAGACTTGACGTCACTGTTGTTGTATAATGCGGGGTCCAGCAAACATATTGTCGGGACGAAACTTTTACCGCTGGACACTAAAGCCATTTTCAAGATGTTATCAAACGAAAAATTTACGCCTTGAATTCTGATTAGTTGAGAATTTGTCAGTAGCGTCGCATAATCTATATATGCTTCGACTATCACCGGGTTGTTTTTGTTTTTCAACACGTAGCTCGTGGTGGTCTCATCTACAAGTACAGGAACATTTTTGTAATGACAAATACCTTCTACGAAATTTATATGTTCCATTTTTTTAATACCGGAGGAAAGACACTTTACCTTTGTGTTTCTGCATCATCTTGAAATAGCGCAAAATCGACTCGATAAACGGAACCCAAAACGGTACTGTGTACATACGCCGTCTGTTCGCGATCGCGACATTAGCTAAATTGCTTCGCAGCATGAGATTATTTTCGATGACCCAGTATCCAGTATCACCAGAAGATGGGGACGGTGGGGACAGTTTGCATTCGGGGCCGACGATATTCAGATTGTTTATGCTGTCTAACTGCTCGATTAATCCGTCGACATCTAAAGGCAACACTTCCAGACCCCCGTAATGAAAAGACATCTTTTTACAGGCCAACAGACACGACTCGTAGTTGGCCCGTATATCTGCCCGGAATAGTTGAGCGCGTTCAGATTGCATGAATGAAATGATTCTTTACCTGTTAGACCGCATGAATAAATAGCCTATAACGCTTCAAACCCTAAAAATCTACACCGATAATTTTTTTTAAATACCAACAAACAACCAACAACAAAAACATTCTGATAGTTATTAATTAATACAGTAGAGCAGATCATTTGGTCATATTATATCCTGTTATAATTTTAGAGAATAAAGAGAAATAAAACAATTATTATCATATCAACTAAATCTTATTTATTACTGGATAAACCTGACATATTTTGTTGTCATTGGCAGCAAAATAAATTGTTTTTTACACTTAGCTCTAAAATGTCCGATATATCCATGAGTAAAGGAAGAATTCTTTTCTGAAAATTGATACCCACCGTTTTAAATGTTTGTCACTGCTAATTAAAAAAATTGAATAAAATGTAAAGACGAATAACGATGGGTAAGAAAGAGCCAGTTGATATGTGATATAAAAAACAATATGTGGGTGTAAATAGAGTTTTTCTAAAACGTCTCACCCGACATTTTCGAACTACAACTTACAACAGCAAAATATTTCAGGAAAATGACAACGTAGGATATTACCACAAATATTTATACCCACATTTTCCGGTTCCACTTGTTATCCAACTACACTTAGGTTGTATTTCTAATTTATTTAACATTTTTATTAAATACATACACTCAATATTCGCCATTGGTTGAAATACGAGTATATAAAATCGGTATATCCGGCCATTTCTTTTAACTATATTCACCAGACAACACAACAGCTGTATTAGATATGTATATTCATAAAAAAAACTACTAGATCATAAATTATATTATAAATAAAATTATGATATTAATGTGTATAAAAATTTTATTTTTCGTCAAAGAATAATATATACTACACAGCATAGATAAATAATAATTAAAAATCTATAATAATATAACATTAAACATATTAAAAAAAAATCATATTTGTTGCATATTCAATTAAAATTACTACAAACATAATAAACATCACAACAATGTTACTATCCGGCGTTGTCATAATAAAAATTAAAAAAGAAAAAGTGTTTTTCAGCAATAAAATAATAGGTGAATGTTTGATTTGTTGCAAAAAAAATTCAATTCTCACACATATGTTATATTGTGGTCACATCCTCTGTCCCGAATGTAAATTAAACTGTGATGTTAAATGTTTCATATGTCGAGCTAAATCGTTTTAATCCAACAGATCTTCTATGACAACATAGAAATGCCATAAAGTCAGATAGGCTTGCATAGTGCGTTTGTACGTATTCTGTAGAATCCTGTCGGCAATGTTGGCTAGAAACCGGTCGTCATATTGCGGTAAATCGTTTTTCTTGTTCGATATATGAATGCGTATAACCTCTCTGAAATCCCCGATTGAAATATCGTGTAGAAAAGCAAAAGCGCTCAGTAGTAGACGGCTGTGAAAGTTAAAGGTAGATTCATGGGCCATTTCAAACAACAGGTTGTTCAGTTCTCTACGGCTTTTCGTCAGGTTGACGCGATAAAAGTTTAATTCTTCACATTTTTCGTCACTGCCGATAAACACTTTCGTGTCTAAATTCTCACAGTTTGAACCGTAGTAAATCAATTCGTCGTAAAATGATTTAGTCCTTAGTAAAATGTCGTCCGCTTTAGTCTTATCTTCGAAAAGTTGTGCCAGTATTCCGGCAAAGGTTTGAAAAAGCGTTTTCTTATTCACATTGTCTTTAACAGCGAAGTATATAATAGAAGAAAGCATCCAGACTAAATACCTCGGATAAGATTTGAAATCAAATTGGTTTGTTTTTTCTTTTAATTGGTCGACAAAATTCGTAAAAGTTAGCGAAGCGTTAGTGTCGTTGGATTCGTGTTGAAGGTTCAAGTTATACATGGCTTCCTCCGCGATTTCAATAGTTGTTGCGCTGTCATCTGCCGACATGTTCTTGAATAATGGTATTGGATGTTACAAAACCCTTACTTATATACTACTGAGTCTAGAATTATTTAGAATATTTGATATTGCAGTATGGTATACAATCACTTTTCTGTATAAAGCGAGTGTTAAAAACTCAGTTCTATCGATCACGGAACAAGAGATTTGTTTCAATACTGAATCTTCTGTATTTTTCCTCAGTTCGTTTTTTCGCTCGGCCAGCGTTTTTCTAAGATGCCATTTAAGGACCCGTGTTGGGATGGCGTTTTTGATTGCATAAGTAGTTATGGCCAACCTATCGGTGAAGTCGAACGAAGAGGTTTGTAACATCTCGTGGATCTTTTTGTGTGAGTTTTTAATATTGACATCCAGAAACAATTGCTCGAAGAGCTGACCGTTGGTATCTTTCACTTTAATGTTCAGTTTTTCAAAATTATACTGCATTCTTTGCGCCAAGACATCCAAGAATATTCGCGTGGTTTTCTTCAACCTTTGAATGATTTTCGAACTATTCTGAAAGCGTCGAATAAAGATCACATCTTCCACGTCATTCGCGATTTTTTCAACAGGTATTTTCTCCTTCATACCAAAATAAACTATGACCAGAATCTCATGGGTTAGAAAACGTGCAGTATATAGGAGATTTGTCCAGTTTTCATTGCTGTATGACATGGAAAGCATTGTCTCGTAATTCATTTCGATTGTATTTGGATACGACTCGTTGAATTCTTTTCGATCAATATAGTATTGAGGATGTATAAACTCTGTTATTTTTATATAGAATGATAATATAACCATCGGGGGTGTTGTCTTTATAACGTCAGAATAAGGAAAATGGTGGAAATAGTCTTTAATAAAAAAACCATTTTCTTTCAAGTTGTATAGTCGTTAAACTATATCGCATTTATAATAAACCAAACGCCATATATTATAACCGATACCGGAAAACCAAAATTAAACATCAAAACCGAAAGAAAATAACCACATACTCCGATTTAAAACTCCTATTATTTCAATATATATTTTATTTTAAATAGAAAAAACAGAATGAAAATCTGCTGTAAAAAATTTTATTATGAAAATAACAGATTTAATAGCTATTGCGAACTGCGAGCCTATAAAATTTTGAAAAATATTTTCGGAACAAACGTGAAAATTCTGGTGAATAAAAAAATTCCATCTTCCCGATTGGAATTAGATTTTTATTTACCAGTATTTAAAACTGCAATTGAAATTCAGGGTCCAACGCATTATATAAATTTTCAGAACATTAAAAGAGATGTAGAGAAATTTCTGCTCTGTTTAAAACATGGGATTGAAATTATTTATGTACCAGCTGGCTTGATTACGAAAAAACATTTTATTAATATAAAAAATGCTATTGCCGAGAATAATTTTGAAAAGATCCGCCGAGTTGGATTCAAAGAGTGAAGCGAGCGAAAAAGTCGATAACGAAACCAAAAATTCTACAATCACGAAATCTTTGTTTGCTTCTGTCGCTTCAAATATTACCCTGGTTTTTGTTGGCACATGTCTTCGCATATTAGAGGTGAATTTATTTGTGGTGATAGTCGTATGTTTTTCTCTTCTGTTGATTTACGTCGTGAGTTATAAGAAGATTGTATTACCGTTAATGGATAAGATATTAGGTGAATAATCAATTCTGTCGCCAATAAACAGAACATACAATAAACCGTTTTCGCAAATTCGAGGATTTTTTAATGCTCTTCATCCAAATGATGATTGCGGCAAAAATACTCATTAATTGCAAATAAACATCTACTTACTAGCAGGGATTATAAACCTAAGAACTTTCGATGGAATTCTATTTGAAAATTACTATAGAATAAGATGGAAATAGGATTAAGATGATTTACATGATCCGTAATAAAAACCGTTCCCTAGAAAAGGAAAATATATAGTGATAATATGATGTTGATTTAAATTACAAACTAATAATATTTTAGGTTTTAAGGACGGTGTAGTGTCCGGTATTAGCAGTTCGAATCCCATATATCCGGTATAAACTTAGACAATTGGTTGGAGATTTGCTGTTAGATACGGATGGCCGTAGAATGTTGTCTTCCTGAAACCTTCGCAGATTCGTCGAGCAGCTAACTGCCCGAGAGTCTGAGGCTGAAAATTAAACGTTAAACGCCTAGTAGAATATTTCTTCTTCCTCTTTTGCGTCTTACCGTTGTTGCTTATACACCTCCCATCGTCTATCAGGTATAGTCCACGCCAGAACCCCTCATCTAACACCAATGCAGACATGCAAAGAGGTATGTCAAACTCCGATATAAGCGAAAATGTTTTAATCATAGGCCATGGGGGTAACCCAGTAGGTTTTAGGCTTATTATATTTAAACTTTTCTTTTTATATTCAATCCATATCGAATAAGGACTAACTGTTTGGCAATCAAATAAAAAAATATCGATATCCCTATACGTCTTGGTTCTTCCCAATACATATGACGCATAACCGCCTGCTAAACACCAACCAGACGCCTTTCTGGTTTTTACCATCAACTGAATAACGTCGACGAAGCCCTCATCAGAGAGCATTAGATCTACATTTTTATCGACGTATACGGTACAGGATTTGATAGTCCATATGAGACTATACTTTAAAGCGATCGTATCCTTGAAGTAATGATGATGAAAGATATCCATTTGCTGACTCGCGACGAACTAATAAAGAAGTGAATATTAAGAAATATTTATATATAATAAGATCTATGTAAGTAGTTACACCTTACGGAAAAAACTGATTATCTCACCATAAAATCTGACTATGTGACTAAACAACTGATTATATAATCTGATTATCTGACTGTATAATCTGACTTTCTGCCTCAAAATCTGACTATCTGACCATACATTCTGACTACCTGACTATCTGACTGAAGAAATCTGACTACCTGACCATATATTCTGACTATCTGACTTGAATATCTCACCATATAATCTGAGTACATTACTGAAAAATCTGACTACAATATATTCTAACTGACTGACTATATATATTATGCCTACCTGACTGAATAATCTGACTTTCAGACTGAAAATATCTGACTATTTTACTAAAAATTCTGACTACCTGACAGTATTATCTGACTATCTGATTTTCAGACTGAAAAATCTGACTACCTGATTGAAAAAAAAAACTGACTATATGACTGAAAATCTGACTACCTGACTATAATATATATTTTGCCTACCTGACTGAACTGACAATATATTCTGATTATCCGACTAAATAATCTGACTGTCTTATTTGAAAATATGACCGTATAATCTGAGTACCTGATTTAAATATCTGACCGTATAATCTGATAATAATTTATTTTATTTAATTTACACAATATAAATTAAATAAATTGGCCAGCGGCGAACAATAGATGTAAATATTTATAATTTTATCGTTACATATAGGAAGATGTTGTTTCAAAAAATGAATATACAATTAAAATTTCTTGGCTATACGAGTCGGCTCGGGACGGCATATTTTGACATAGAATTAACACCTATTCAATTTTACGCAAAAGTTGAAAGCGAAATAGTGTTTAGAAATCAAATTGATATTTTAAATTTACGGTGGCAATTTACAGAAAATGATTTTCTATTATATTTTCGACCATCCACTATAGACAATCGAGTTTGGTTGGATTGCCGGAATATAGTGCCGACCCATTCTGTGGATGTCTTTTTACCCAGAGTAAGCGTTTGCCAACTGGAAAAAGTGTTGGAAAATAATTTTTACGGTGTGAGAAATCTGAAGTCATTTCACGATTTCAACCGAATTTTCTGTACACTTAAATATCCAAGTCTCAATTTAGATTTTATGCCGGTTATCCGGGAGATTTGTGGGGATATGAAAACACTGCCGTTTAGAAAACATACACTATATTATCTCGCCACTGCGCCAAAATTAACGGATTGTAAGACTGGTGAATTAATAGAATAATTTTTTAAAAATTTCAAAATCTTTTCTCAAGATGGTTACCTTAAAGGAGATCTCAAGGTAGGTACCTCAAAGGACCTAATTACACTTAAATTCAAGGTACCTTAAGGTACCTTGAGGTACCTTAAGGTCTTAGATCATCTCCTAAGACCCCTTAGGTCTTTTTTTCTTCGTCTTCAATTTTCAAAAGTTTCTTCGTCTTCAAAAGTTCGTTTGTAAGGATCTGTGGTTAACGAGAAAAATACAATTTAATCATATGTATTTAAATACCTTATATTTTTATTTTTTTTAATGTTTAATGCATTTGATGTCTCGAAAAAATTAAAAGTAAAATAAATAAATTTATTCTGATACAATTAAATATAATTGAAATTGAATGAGAAATTAACAGAAATTCAAATAAACAATGAAATATTTTATAACCACAATAACTAAATTTACTACAAAGATTAATATTAATTTACACGCTAGAAAATTCTTTGAAACTAATAGGGCAAATAATTAGCACGATTCTTCTGCACAGAGAACATTTAGCGTAAGGACCTTTTCTATTACATACGTTAAATCTATAGAACATACAATCCCAGCAATTTCGTTTTCATCAACCTTCAACGAACTGAAGGAGCGTAACACCACACAGACACATGCTCCGGCCAGCTCGCTGTAGCGGACGTTATTAAAATCATAGGCGCAAACTGCCTCTAATAAGAGATCGTAAGATAAATCTCTGATTTTCTTCAGATCTTTTACAGACTCTACAGGAATAATCCTGGACAGAATCGGATAAACGAAATCGTGAGGCAACACTATAGATACCCTCCATGACAGCTCCTTCAACACTTTCATTTCCCATTCAAGGATGGATTCTACACTACAAGAGTTATCAGACAAAACAGATAGTGTATATGATTTAAAGAGTCCGTAGGCCTCGTAAAACTTTGAACTTATCAGCATACAGGAGCATGCTAAGAGCTGTAAGTTAGCTGGTTCAGTATCTGGCTTGCGGTTAAGAAACCTATCGAAATATATAACTGCGGCGGCTGCCACCTTTTGATACATTCGCATGTTTTTACATACATCTTTAATCCATAATACTACTAAAGTTCTCATACTTTTTTGGATCACAGATCCTTCAACTAAATACGAATACATCATCGGTAGTGGTTGGGTAATAAGCAGATTCTTAAACACTAAATCACTCATAAGATTTTTATCTGCATAGGCCACAGTCTCGTCTGGAGTTTCTAAACATAAAAGATTTGTAGCCATATTCTCTATACAGAAGATAATTCTTACTAAATTACTAATTAAAATGCCCTAAATCATCTTAGGTAAATCAAATTTTTTAGAGTAATTTAATTTCCTATAAATTTAATTACACACTTTTCTCGTAAAACACATCTTAATAATCGATATTTTGGATAAAAAACAGCTAATACACTGATTACCGCTTAACTAAACCTTATACATAAGCACCACAACCATAAGAAGATTATAAAAATTTCACACTAAAATTGATAAAACGATAGAGCTATACTAAAAATGACCACTTCTTATGAACAAATGTTGACTGATTGGATTAAAATATTCGTGTCGGGTCTCATGTGATTCGTGTGATGATCCATTCTTGAAATGTTTTATTCATACACAGGTTTATAACAGATAAGTTCCGAGGATAAAACCCACACATTACGTTTCGAAGACATCAGACAAGTTATTTCAGATTTTGGCTTAAAAATAGAGTTCAACAATGTTCAACAATGTTACTGTGTTGCACTTAAGGTCGCAATGTTTAAAAAACCTTTTCCTACGTAAAAAAACAGTTAATTGAATGAAGTTTTTGTACTATAAATTATTTTATACTCTCGGTAAATGATTTAAGTAACATCTCACGTGAACTACTAAATACTGAATGATCAGAAATAAATGTTTTTTTCATTTTATAACATTTATTGAACCTTGAAAAGGCTAGATATTTCCTGCTTCTATAAACTTTAACAAATGGTTTGAAAATCTTTCAAACATTCTTTTTGGTTCGATGGATCTGAAAACGTGTAGGTCCGGTAAGAAACTCGATTTCGAAAAATCGGTCGAATACTAAACAGTGGTTACTCTACTATGTAGGTTATAGGGTATAAAATATGTAATAAAAATGTAGTTTATCACAATGATAAATTCATCACTTACCAATAGTTTGTTTACGCTACTGCTTACTCAGTAGGGTTATCATCAACCATTTAATCAATAAACCATTTAATTAAATACTGCTATTTAATTAAATAGTATTATTTATTTAGTTATAAGATAAATAATTTTCAAACAAAAACCATTTAAAAATGAATTAATACACACTGTAAAATATTTCATCAATATAGTATTGTTTTAGCTTCTTTAATGACAAATTGCCAGAATTTTTTAAAGGTTATGACAATTATTGATATATTCTCTCCCTGCATAAGTTGATTTTTGTTTAAGCAATTTAGTGTTGTGATCACCAACATGTGATGAATTAATCATACCATATTAATATGGTATAATATGATATAAATATTTAAAACTTAATGTATTAGAATGTTGTTTGTGTGTTAAATACTCTTAACATTTACCACATTAATTTTTTTGGATATTTACCTCTACCACCTAATAATCCATTACCATATGACGACCAGCGAAGATTTTAGGAGCAGCATCAGTAACATTTTATTCTAGTAGTAGATTCACTTAGGTATACAGGGTGATTCACGAAAATATGAGAAATTTGGGAGTCCATTGTATATGTAAAAAATAATTGAAAAAGTTTATATAAACATGGGGCCGGAAATGCTTCGTTTCCGAGTTACGGTTAGCAAAAGCTTTCACACGGATTTTAACCCACCAGGTGAAATAAAGTCTTTTTGAAATTCTGGTAAGGTAGATTAAGGGGCGAATTCAATCGTTTCTTATAGTTTTTGACCTGATTCATTGAATAAAACAGTTCCCAGAACTGTAAATTTAATAGTTTTTGAGAAAACCAGTGTCAAATGCAAAAAATGGGTCGAACAAGAACACATTTTTTCATCTTACTTTTTCCGGTTAATTTTACTCTGTACTGTTTGAAAAAAATTCATTTAATCAAACATTTATTCGATTTCTGTGTATTTTATTTACACCGGATTGTTCAGAATAAAATTTTCAACATGTTATTTTATTCGAAATATTTAACTGTTTTTTGGTGGTATAACAAAGTTATTCTTACCCAAAGATGAAAAATGTGTTTTTCCCTCAATTTTTGTATTTGACACTGGTTTTCTCAAAAACTATTTAATTTACAGTTCTGGGAACTGTTTTATTCAATGAATCAGGTCAAAAACCATAAGAAACGATTGAATTCGCCTTTTAATCTTCCTTAACAGAATTTCAGAAAAATTCTCATTTGGTCAAACCCGAGCGAAACTTTCGCTAGCTGTAACTCGGAAACGAGGTATTTCCGAACCCATGTTTCGTGAATAACCCTGTATAGTTAAATATGATTGTTTAAACTAAAAGATAAATGATTAAAGAAAACGGGTTCAGGAAATTTGGTATGGAAAACTAAAACACCAATAGTTTTGTTTTGATTTTAAATAAATTTATTTTTTATTACAGCTAATTATACAACTAATATACATGAATTTAATATATTTAAAATAAAAAATAGATATATGAATGAGAATTTAATATATTTAAAATAAAAAATAGATATATGAATGATATGAATGAAATATGAATGAGAATTTAATATATTTAAAATAAAAAATAGATATACGAATGAAATATGAATGATTAAAATAATTTTTTAATTTTCTGGCCGGCGCGGAAGGGATGTGGGCTAGTGAATGCGTGAGGAAAATATTTGTGGCGGGGGTCTGCAGGATGGATAATTGGAATCGGTCTGATATTTTTATATGGTATGGACGTTTCGCATTTTATCAGTTTTGGCCATTCGACCACGTCAGTCAAGTTAGTTTTTAATAAGTAATATATTCTACGGGGATCGTTTGGTTCTGCAAAAATTGATTTAATGTTTATGTACGTTGGTGAGGATTCTATTGGGATAAGACTTGGCCATTTTTTGTGAGATGTATTTAGATGAGATGTATTTAGATGAATAAGATGATCATGAATTTCTTTAATTTGGCGACTGATCTCCCGGGCGAGTTTGCGGTTTTGGTTTATTTTCTTCTTTGATATACGATTCATCTATAACAAACAAAAACAAATTTTGTATATTAGTCTGGATAGTTTATTAAAGAATCTTTTGCAGATGAATTAAATAATTTAATTAAACCTACCGATCAACCTCGAATCTACGACAATTTAAATAAATAACTCGTGTATATACTCCAGTTGTATCAGTATCAAAATGCTTGGCACATTATTAACTATTCAATATTATCCTATTTGTAGCAGAATATATGATTATTTAGTGAAGATAGGAGAAATTAATTCCTTGATAAATTTATACGAGGTTTGTGTAGATATTAGAGTTACGGTTTCAGATAGAATAAAACGCTTAGACAAAAAACATTGGCAGGATATCTATCGATATAGTTACGTAAGTGTAGATTTTATTTTCGATTTCAGAGATTATGTCGATTGGAGTCGGTGGAAAATTTATACGGATTTGGTAAAACACCCAAATGTCTATGAACTTTTCTCATATTTCGACTGGGATGTCCTTTCTTGTGTATATCTACCTGATAATTTCGTACACCAATGTGTGGATAAACTTGATTGGAACGATGTAGTGGCTTTATGTTCTGTGAGTGAAAATATTATACAACAGTATGAAAACAGAATAGATTTTAAATTGGTTTGTCAAGCCTATACAGGTCTTTCTGTTACATTTTTGGAACATTATAAAAACACTAGTCTTTTGGATTGGGAAGTGTTATCACTACACCACGATCTTACAAACATTTTTTTGGATACATTTTATGAATATTTAAATCATTCTGTTATTTATGCTCGCCTATACGCGGATAAGGAAGTAACAGTGATTCCAAATAGTGTGGCGAGTAAATATGAGTGGTATCGAGAATGTTGTGAATCTTGTGGTAATATATATTGTGATTTATATGATTGATTATTGTCTTGTCATAAGAAAACGTTAATTTCTGTTGTTTAATGAATAAACAATCAATTCGATTCTTTTTTTACTTCTTAATTATGCGTACGTTGCAATCTGTTCAATTTAGAACAATAAACAACCCCATGACCCAATTAGATGAGGATGATGTGTATGACGTGTAAATGAGGTGTAGTCTTGTACAGACTCAGGCCGACCATTCCTGAGAGCGTATGGTTAATTAAACCTCAACCATCAAAGTATACCAGTAACAACTGTCTAGTATTCAAATCCGTATAACAGTAACTACCTTTACTAGGATTTGAACCAGGAACCTTCGTCTCCGAAAACCAGCTGATATTGGCAACGATTCACAGGCGGTACACGAAGGAACAATTCAAACCGCATTTTGATAAAACTTGAAGTAACTTTATAAGAAACTTTACCATTGCTGAAGTTTTTTGCTACAATTTTAATAATTGTTATATTAGTATGTTCAGTTTTAAAAGATTTCAAAGCATTTATAATTAATAGTTTTTGTTTAGAATTAATGCCTTGTCCGCGCTTGTTTCGTTTAACCGGAGAATCCATTATTATTGATTTAAGAGAATATAACTACGAACTAATAGTACTACTTATTAAAATTAAAACAACACAATTACAACAAATATTAGTATCATACGTTTTAAAATATCACAAACACTGTTATAATAAGAATTAACACTAATATTAACACAATGTAGTAGATACAACACTATTCGAATGCAGAAGCAAAACTGATATAATTGCATGTATAGGCCTACAAGTGAAGCGGTCGTTGTGTTAAACACAAACAACCAATGAACAGTTGCCGTCCCACATTCCACAGCAATGAATCTCTGACACAGCCGGCCGCATTGGCGAAGTTGGTAACGTGCTCGCCTCTCATCATCATGCGGTCTTGGGTTCGAATCCCATTCAGACATGGCATTTTTTTTTTTCATACCTTACAAAAAATCATTTCATCATTCACCGTCTGCATTAGCAGTAATTGCAGAACAGTCGGACGTTAACGTTAAACCAAAAAAAAAAGAATCTCTGACAACTTAACTGGAATGAACTATAATATGTTATAAATTGTCAAAAGTTTCGTATACACGATCGGCGCGACACCTGGGAGCGACAATTATGAACTTTAAACTAACCAAAACACAAACGGAGCGCCACCTACACGATATAATGTGATTTTTAAGCTAACCTAAAACATTGGGGAAGTATAATTAAATTGACAGTAATATTTACCTCCATAAAAATGTTGTTGACTATGCTGGGTTTTGATAGATGTGTTGTTTAGTGGTTTGCTCTTTTAACTGACTCTTGCTTCTATGCGAGCACAGTTCATACTGTGCTGGATTTTATATATAGGAGTTGATAAATACTTCTACTATAGTTTGGGTTATTAATAATAAAGAATACTTGTGAGTATGGTATGTCTGTTTATGTATTGTTCAACCAGTTTGTCATTTCTATTGCGTAATCTTCAATTGTATGATCAATAGAGTTGGTCAATTGTTTATTCTGTATTTGAAGTAATTCAACTGTAAATTGTTCATAATATTTTTCGTATTCTAGATATTTTAGTCTTAGTAATTTTATTACTGAAATAAGCTGTATCAATTCTTTTTTTTTTGTCGATCTCATCGTTTGTATTAAATATTCAAAGTCTAATCCATTAACTATGTAACAAATTCTCCGTAAGTCTTTACCGTCAAGAGTTTTACTGTAATTGATATGCGGGTTTAACCGCAAAAACCGAGTAATTACTGAATTTTTTACGGAATATCGTTTCGTATTGTCAGATACTAACATGTCCAGTAATTCTTCTCTAATAACAACCCTTGTATAGTATTGTATTTCGAAAAATATTTTAATTCTTCTATCCCCCGATATATTCAATCCGAACTTTGTCGCGAATTGTTCCAGCGTCATCTTCTCAGGGTATGTCACCCAATATTTAATCTCAACATCGCACAATGTTTTCAATATATTCTGAAACATGTTGGAACTGAATACGACTTATGCCAACAACATTTTCCTTATATATACAAAATTGATTGATAAGAGGGGGTAATTTTATATAACCAACAACATTTTTATAATACCGTTTCATTTTAATGTTTCTATTCTGGTTGCTTCTAATCTCAAACAAAAAAAACCCCCATACGTTATATAATAAAAACAATTGGTAGCTAATAATCAATACTTTAGAATAATACACAATGAACAGCCACGAATATGAACTCCGCCGATCGTGTAAATTCTCAAAATCGTTTTCCACAAAATTGCCTCCTTGTCAAAAAAACGAATTTATTATATTTCACGGAGATGTTCGATATAATCTAACAAGAAATATATTGGAAAGAAAGGAAAAATTATTTAAAGAATATATCAGTTTGGACGAATGGCGAATAGAACTTTGTTATGTATCTAAAGAGACACCACAATTGTCGGCGCATGATTCTGGTTTGTTAATGCTGGGTAATTTATGCGTGAAGAAAATTTATTACCAACAAGAAAATCTTATTTTATACTCACTACATTATAGGGACAAACCAACAGTTTCTTATGATCGATTGTATTGTGAATTAGAAGCGCCATTTATTAACTACGATAAGTTTAAAACCTTTTGCTTCTTATATGGTTTACATACTGAATCAATACTTGAACCAATGCAAAAAGTAATAGAATCTAAACTCCCCACCGATAAAATACCAGTTAAAACACTCCCAAAATTAGATGGAACACATGGTCGTTTTAAATTATACGACTCTTATGCTATTTTCAATGGTGACTTTTGCTCGTTCGTTGTTGACGATTTACGCAGTATCTGGGGTCCGGAAGTGTTTTTTACATTACAAAATATAGAATTCATTGCCGAGTATATACAACCGTGGTTGGTTATAATTGATATCGCTAATAATAAATTAACGGCAATTAAACGACTGAATATTATATATAATACAGCCAAAGTTATAAGGAAATCTATAAACGTTGAACATAAAAGTAATATTTTGTTTCAAGGATATGATGAAGACTATATTTCGCTTAATATTAAAAATGACGGGCGAATAATAATTTACGACAACACAGATGTGGGAATTTACAAACAAAAGAATGGAAAATTTATAGATTTATTATATTATAAGGATTGTTTATTTTGCGACGCAGATGGAGTGATTTATTTTACATCACCAACAGAGACTGTTTATGAAACCAATGCAGTTTATGAATGCTTGTTGCTAAGTGCCAAATCGAGAAAAATCACTCCTTTGAAAAGGCGTAATGATAAACTTTTTGCTAATGCTAATAATACAGTGGCCGATATAATATTAATTGATCAGTTGCTTGTATAAAAGAGTCCGTTTTGCAATAAATATTTCAGTGTTTTCAAAACGATACTACGATCAACATGAACAATCAACATAATACACGTGTATCTGGCTTCGAGATAGAGGTGTTTCATGTCGGGGAAAACGAGCTTCCAATACGACAACAACTTTTAGAATTCATCGGCGTTACTGGTCTCAAATTGGCTGCACATAAACAGTTTAGTACTCTAGAAACAAGAATTACTTCATTTCTCACCTGGCCTCTTACATTAAGGCAAAATCCAATACGGTTGGCGGAATGCGGCTTGTTTTACACCGGAATCTCGGATTTAACCATATGTTACTTCTGTGGAGGGGGTCTTCGCTCTTGGTGTGAACGCGATGACCCATGGATCGAACACGCTAAGTATTATAGTTATTGTCAATATTTGAATATTATGAAGGGACAAGATTTCATAGACGAATGTAAGCCATTACTGAGTGAAGCCGATTTAGACACGTCAACAGAAGTGGTACGTTATAACACCGAATCTTCGGAAGAAACTACCACAAGGTGTAAAATCTGCGATCTTCGACCGATATCAGTGGTTAATTTACCTTGTAGACATTTTATATGCTGCAAAGGCTGTGCTATTTCTTTACCAAAGTGCGCCGTTTGCAGGCAATATGTAAAAGCTTTATTACCATGTTATCTTTAAATACATATTTTTTGTTTAATTCTAAATAAACTTATACTGTATATATATATATCAACTGTTTTTTTGTTTAATTCCTTCAGTTTCAACAGTTTTAAATATCCAATCTTTCTTAGTTTAATAAATGTTTAATAAATGATAAACTAGGTATTATATAAAATTTTTATTTACATGAAAACTATCAAATATTACTTACAAAAATCAATTTAGATTTCATTGTGGACAGTCGTAGATTTCATTGTGGACAGTCGTTACACCAGCTCTTTCATCAGTTTAATATTGCTATTGTAAGGTTTTATTTCTGGAGTTCTTATCATTAATCTCGAACAATTTGGAGAATCATTGTAATATTCCATTTCTTGAGTTTTAATTTACGATTGGTAAGAAGAATTAATCAGGTTTCCTGTTTAACAAAAAAATGTTTATTTGGAAGCAAAATGGTTAAAATAATTTATTTAAAGAATGATAAATAGACAAGAAATGGTTATTCTAATATGAAATTACAGACTGATGTTCAAAGTTCTTACAGGTAGACGAATGTATGTATGCAATTGGTGTCAGGACGCGCATTCTTATACTACTAAATGTTTTCCCCAACTTGGGCCAGAACCTGTATATTTATACTACTAGCAAAATATAACATATTTGAGCTTTATGTTATATTTTATACCTATATACAGGGTGATTCATGAAATTCTCCCCCCACTTCTACAGCACATTGTACTAGTAAAAATAATGAAAAAATGTTATATAAACATAGGTCCGAAAACGCTTCGTTAGCGAGTTACAGCTAGCGAAAGTTTCGCCTGGATTTCAGTTCACCAGGTGAAATGAGGTCTTCCTGGAATCGTGGTAAGGTAGATTAAGGGGCGAATTCAATCATTTCTTATGGTTTTTGATCTGATAAATTGAATAAAACAGGTCCCAGAACTGTAAGTTAAATAGTTTTTGAGAAAACCAGTGTCAAATGCAAAAAATGGAGTGAAAAACTTATTTTTTCATCTTTGGGGAAGAATAACTTTGTTATTTCACCAAGAAACAGTTAAAAATTTTCAATAACAAATGTAGAAAATTTTATTCTGAACAAACCGGTGTAAATAAAGTACACAGAAAGCGAATAGTTTTTGAGAAAACCAGTGTCAAATGCAAAAAAATAGAGTGAAAAAAACACATTTTTTCATTTTAGTTTTTCCGGTTAATTTTACTTTGTACTCTTATGAATAAAAAATCATTTAATCAAACATCTATTCGCTTTCTGTGTATTTAATTTACACCGGTTTGTTCAGAATAAAATTTTCTACATGTTTTATTGAAAAATTTTAACTGTTTCTTGGTGAAATAACACATCCGGACTACCATTAAGAAAAAACTCATTTTTATTCTGGTAGTGAACACCTCATATATAGAAACGGCTGAACTAAACGAGTGTAATAAATGATAAACTAGGTATTATATAAAAATTTTATTTACATGAAAACTATCAAGTATTACTTACAAAAATCAATTTAGATTTCATTGTGGACAGTCGTTACACCAGCTCTTTCATCAGTTTAATATTGCTATTGTAAGGTTTTATTTCTGGAGTTCTTATCATTAATCTCGAACAATTTGGAGAATCATTGTAATATTCCATTTCTTGAGTTTTAATTTACGATTGGTAAGAAGAATTAATCAGGTTTCCTGTTTAACAAAAAAAAGTGTTTACTTGGAAGCAAAATGGTTAAAATAATTTATTTAAAGAATGATAAAAAGACAAGAAATGGTTATTCTAATATGAAATTACAGACTGATGTTCAAAGTTCTTACAGGTAGACGAATGTATGCAATTGGTGTCAGGACGCACATTCTTATACTACTAAATGTTTTCCCAAACTTGGGCCAGAACCTGTATATTTATACTACTAGCAAAACATAACATATTTGAGCTTTATATGTTATATTTTATACCTATATATAAGCCCAGTTATTCAGTAAAGTTTTCCCTCAGAAAATATATAATACTGTTCCCTCAGGAGAATTTAAAAGAATTTATAACTGAAAGGCTCCAATGGGATGATATGGATATTACATCTGCGCTCCATCCCTTTGCCTAGGGGAAATCAGTGACTCGTTGTTGCGCTGAAATTTGCGATGACCTTGAATTTGCACTAGTCTGCAGCTGTTTTACTTTTTAATGGCGCCAGCCAAATTTCGATTTTCCGACATCCGGACTACCATTAAGAAAAAACTCATTTTTATTCTGGTAGTGAACACCTCATATATAGAAACGGCTGAACTAAACGAGTGTAATAAATGATAAACTAGGTATTATATAAAAATTTTATTTACATGAAAACTATCAAGTATTACTTACAAAAATCAATTTAGATTTCATTGTGGACAGTCGTTACACCAGCTCTTTCATCAGTTTAATATTGCTATTGTAAGGTTTTATTTCTGGAGTTCTTATCATTAATCTCGAACAATTTGGAGAATCATTGTAATATTCCATTTCTTGAGTTTTAATTTACGATTGGTAAGAAGAATTAATCAGGTTTCCTGTTTAACAAAAAAAAGTGTTTACTTGGAAGCAAAATGGTTAAAATAATTTATTTAAAGAATGATAAAAAGACAAGAAATGGTTATTCTAATATGAAATTACAGACTGATGTTCAAAGTTCTTACAGGTAGACGAATGTATGCAATTGGTGTCAGGACGCACATTCTTATACTACTAAATGTTTTCCCAAACTTGGGCCAGAACCTGTATATTTATACTACTAGCAAAACATAACATATTTGAGCTTTATATGTTATATTTTATACCTATATATAAGCCCAGTTATTCAGTAAAGTTTTCCCTCAGAAAATATATAATACTGTTCCCTCAGGAGAATTTAAAAGAATTTATAACTGAAAGGCTCCAATGGGATGATATGGATATTACATCTGCGCTCCATCCCTTTGCCTAGGGGAAATCAGTGACTCGTTGTTGCGCTGAAATTTGCGATGACCTTGAATTTGCACTAGTCTGCAGCTGTTTTACTTTTTAATGGCGCCAGCCAAATTTCGATTTTCCGACATCCGGACTACCATTAAGAAAAAACTCATTTTTATTCTGGTAGTGAACACCTCATATATAGAAACGGCTGAACTAAACGAGTGTAATAAATGATAAACTAGGTATTATATAAAAATTTTATTTACATGAAAACTATCAAGTATTACTTACAAAAATCAATTTAGATTTCATTGTGGACAGTCGTTACACCAGCTCTTTCATCAGTTTAATATTGCTATTGTAAGGTTTTATTTCTGGAGTTCTTATCATTAATCTCGAACAATTTGGAGAATCATTGTAATATTCCATTTCTTGAGTTTTAATTTACGATTGGTAAGAAGAATTAATCAGGTTTCCTGTTTAACAAAAAAAAGTGTTTACTTGGAAGCAAAATGGTTAAAATAATTTATTTAAAGAATGATAAAAAGACAAGAAATGGTTATTCTAATATGAAATTACAGACTGATGTTCAAAGTTCTTACAGGTAGACGAATGTATGCAATTGGTGTCAGGACGCACATTCTTATACTACTAAATGTTTTCCCAAACTTGGGCCAGAACCTGTATATTTATACTACTAGCAAAACATAACATATTATAAATATTTTATACCTATATATAAGCCCAGTTATTCAGTAAAGTTTTCCCTCAGAAAATATATAATACTATTCCCTCAGGAGAATTTAAAAGAATTTATAACTGAAAGGCTCCAATGGGATGATATGGATATTACATCTGCGCTCCATCCCTTTGCCTAGGGGAAATCAGTGACTCGTTGTTGCGCTGAAATTTGCGATGACCTTGAATTTGCACCAGTCTGCAGCTTTTTTACTTTTTAATGGCGCCAGCCGAATTTCGATTTTCCGACATCCGGACTACCATTAAGAAAAAACTCATTTTTATTCTGGTAGTGAACACCTCATATATAGAAACGGCTGAACTAAACGAGTGTAATAAATGTTTTTTTGATATGAGTATAATTGTCCATTCAGAGTTCGTTTCACCAGGCCAGACGGTAAATCAAGCTTTTTATCTTGAAGTGTTAAGAAGACTATGAAACAGCATTCGTCGTAAAAGACTTAATTTGTGGCAGACAGGGGACTGGTTTTTCCACCACGATAAGGCGCCTGCACACACGGCAATCTCGGTTACGTAGTTTTTGATGAAAACCGGTATGGTTTGCTACCACACGCGCCATACTCACCCGATCTGGCTCCGTGTGCTTTTTCTTATTCCCACACATGAAGGGGGTAATCTTAAATGTGGGAATTCTTAAATTCCCACAGAATCCAGAATTAAATGCCGAAGGGTTAGTGGTGTGCTTCTAGTATTTGTATTTGTATTAAAATCAATATAAAAGAGTGTGTAATTAGTGGCCTTATGTTATACTTCATATTAGGAATTATAATTTTTAGTACTATAGGCTTAAATACTCACTTGAGAATTCCTATACATCTTCTTGAATAATTTGGCTGGGCACAATAGATCTTGTAGTCCATAGTTATTGAGTGGGTAGCAGTGTATTTGAACAAGAAGATGTTAGATTGGTTCATATTCATACACAAAAAAACAGATCAAGAGATCTTTTTTAATATGTTACCATATCAGTCAGTAAATTAAAATTGGTTCATATTCATACCCAAAAAACAGATCAAGAGATCTTTTTTAATATGTTACCATATCAGTCAGTAAATTAAGTTAAAGTTAGTTGTCGTTTATTTAAGTTAGTATAGAATTAATACGTCCGTCTAAGGTAATGTTCGTTTGTTTAAGTAAGTGTAAAATTGAATTTTGTTTCTGTTTATGGGTCCAAAAAATATTAAAATATAAAAACATAACACATCACGCTCATAAAAAAAGTATTTCAATTTTAAAAAAATTAAGCAATTTTTAGAAATACAAAACGATATCAAATGCATACAATAGTCGACTAAATTTGGCAATTTTGACAGATGTATATTTTGTATCGACCAGTTTCGTGGCCTTATTTATTGGGGTAATAGCCCGGAATGATTTAGGCTGATATTCTATTTTCGTTTTATGAAAATGTGGAACATCATAAACCTTAATAGAGAATGTAATATCTTTTTTTAAATTTTGTAGAAAGTTTTTTGACATTTTCTCAATGTTTAACCTTTCTATTGTTTTATTCTTTTTTAAATTAAATCCATAAAAAGTTAAATTATTTATGTCCACTATATCTATTGTAGAATCGCCACAACATATATGACATCTATGTTCTAAATATTGGTTTTTGAAATGGATTCTAATTTTGAAATTGGAAAATTTATTTATATTAGGGCCTAAATAAGTAACATATCCTTGGTTTTTTCCGAATGAAAAATATTTTAAATCCAACTTCTTTTTGCCCAAATACACTTCTATATTTTTAATATATTTATTATTTTCCTGGAATCAAAAGGGAAATTAATCTTTACATAAATTAGCCAAATAATCTTTTATACTGACACCACTGGTACAAGGATTAGGTGGTTGTGGTTCATCATTGGAAGTTAATATCTGTTTTGTCAGATTTTCCAGTAGTATAAAATTCTGTGAGGATACCGCCTCGTTTTGCGAAATAGGGAGTTTGTCAATTTTTTCACAATTTTGAATAATTTTTAGAATACAATTGTTGTATTCATCTTTGTCATGTTCCCCTATAAACGGGAAATTACATAACAAATTGGAAACCAAATTGCATGACAACTCAAAAGGGTTGGTGGAAAAATGCGAATTCAATTCGTTCACGACCACATATGGTAAATGATTTCCCTCAAATATATGAGAACTAAAACTATCTAAATCATACATACTGTTAGCGCATTGCAAGAAGCAATATATGCATATTATACAGTTGTCTGTGGTCTTACAGTTTTTATTTATAGAATCTTCAAGACCCTTTATGAAAACCTCTTTAATTATGGGATTTGTGAATTTTTCACAAATGGGTATTAAAAAAAACACAGATTTATTTAGATTATAATCAACGGCAACTAAATGTTTATAAACATTCGTCATATTCGAATATTTTATAAGTTGTTGCACAATTTGGTTTTCATCTGTCAAAAATGAATGAAATTTTATATCTATATAATCGAACCCATAATCAAAAAATTTTGTTCCTTTAGTAGATACTGTCTTAACATATAAATTCATTTTGTGTATGAAAGACACCAAACTAATCAGTTGTTCCATTTTCTATGTAATAAAACAAATAAAAAAATAATTACATAA
Organism: Catonia carolina; assembly: GCA_035578175.1. NCBI lineage: Eukaryota > Metazoa > Arthropoda > Insecta > Hemiptera > Achilidae > Catonia > Catonia carolina. Next base: position 87,645 of record JAQMRL010000059.1, read on the forward strand.
TAAAACAAAAATACTAATTAAATAAGCTGTAAAAATAACTAACACTACTCAAATAACGATAAAACCACACAAATGAGTAAAAAATGGTTGTGGTAAGTAACACAAATTAAACTATTCAAATAAAATTTAATTTAACTATTTAAATAAATGAATTACACATGTTGGCCCATGTTTTTTTGTTTGACATACAAAGCAATGTTTGTTTTTAAAATGAGGACATGTACTTTCAACTATATCATGGCATATTCTACAATAATATCTACATTCACCTATCCAGGTTTGTCTGAGTGTGTGAATGCGCAAAAGGTGGCATAAATATTCAGCAATACAATGAAAAAGTACTGTGGATTCGTTTTTGCAAAATTTACATATGATATCAAGTTTATTCTCTTGACAAATCTTGTGTCGTTCGCACTGGCTAATAGACGTTATGATTTTGTCAAGTTTTTTTATAGGTCTTTTTGTTTTTTCAACGCTTGTTTTAGGCCTTTTTGTTTTTAATTTTTTTTAACGCTTGTTTTAGCAATTCCTTTAAAATATGTCTCAATCCCTAAACTGTCATCTTCGAGGGTCTTTGAGGTACTGGCAATTGGGGTTGTACTTATGGATGGAGCAGTTTGCAATTCTAATAAATCGCGGGCTGTACTTTGTTCGGCTGCTTCTATTAAAACCGTTGTGTGATTGTCTGCCACGTTAGTATTTTGTAACTCTGGTGTTGTGATGTCAGCTATGTCAGAATGTAATAAATCTGGTTCGTAGTCTCCTATAGATTGTCGTACTAATTCGTCAAAATCAAATATCGGGAATTCAATATTATATAATGGGGTTGTGTTACTTATGTTATTTATGGGTGTGTCTACTATTGTTAAGGGTATGTTTTCTGTGGTAGTTATGTTGGTCGTGGGGATGTTTTCTATAGTATTTACGTTTGTTTTTGGTATGTTTTCTGTGGTAACTTTTTTGTTAACTGTCCTGTCTCTTTTTATGTATGCCTCACTAAAAAGATAAGGCCCGTAATGTAGTTGTTCGTCTCTTTCGTCATCTGTCTGTCTTTGTAAGTAGTCATTTGAACATAAATATTTACCATATCCACGATTCTTGCCAGCTTCAAATCCACTCATCTGTAAATCATATTTTCGAAATTTAAACAAAATGAAGGTTAATTTATCGTTTACTGCAAAAATTGTACTATTCTTCAAAGTTATGTAAGCGTTTGCGCAGTAGACGGATTTGGTTGAGATACGATGAAGATTATTACTACAAAATATATATTTCAAAGGGATCAAGAATAATCATAATCCTCGCTGGTAGTGATACAGGAGGTGTGGAAAATTCTCTTTTAGTCTTTAAAGCAGGTCAAAAAATAGGAGACTACCACAACGACATGAATGCGGAAAATTATGAAAAATGGATTCAAAACCAGCTACTCAGAAATCTTCCAAAAAATTCAATTTTTGTGGTAGATAACGCTCCGTATCACAATAAATTATCGGCTGCTACACCAAATTCAAATAGCAGAAAGTCAATATTGATGACATGGCTAACAGAAAGAAACAATCCATGTTCTGAAGCGATGCTAAAATGTGAACTATACGAATTAGTTAAAATGAACAAATACGACACGAGGAGTATTATTTAGATCGCGTATTGGAACGTGTAGGTCATAAAATACTAAGACTACCACCTTACCATCCCGACTTAAATCCCATGGAATTAATTTGGGCAAAAATAAAAAATGAGATTGCTGTTGAGAATGTTACAAATGACATTCGTAACGTGAAAGCAATGGTTGAACAGAAAATAAGCGAATTGGGTACGGATTTTTGAAAGAAATGTTGCGATCACGTATTAAAAATAGAAAATGACTATTACGAGACAGACTATACTTTCTTTTGCCTATATGAATATATAGGAAGGAAAGTATTGTTTTCAAATCGATTTTTTAAAATGGAGTTTTCACCTGATCTATACGTTTTCAGAACCCCGAACCCAAAAAACATGTTTTTAGCAATTGGTCTGTGTGTGTGTGTGTGTGAACAGAATATATCAAGAACGGAACATCGTACAAACTCGAAACTTGAAACTTGAGTTAGATACCACTACCGGACGCGACACGAACATTTTCATCAAAATCGGTCAACCGAAAGTAGTAGTTTATTCGTATAATTTTTCACTTTTTTGCGATTTTCTCAAAAACTGGTCCTACGATTTTTTTTTAATCGCCTGGTTTACTCAATTTTTTATTCTCTACAAGATAGGGTAGGCGTCATGTTTGCTGGAATTCTGCGTGAGGCCGTTTTTTACGTAAAAACAAAGTTTTTTTAAGATTGTGGTTTTAATATGCATTTTAGCGCAAAACGTTGCGATTTTCTGTTTTTTCTCACGAAAACGTGTGAAAAGTCGATTTTTTAAGATTTCGGCCTTGGTATGCATTTTACGACAAAAATGTATATAATTAAATTTATAGAAAATTAAAAGAACTTTTATTTAAAGCATTTTTCACTACAGAACTTAGTTTAGAGAGAAAGAATGAGCATATTAACATACTACTAAACAATAAACTGACATAAAATACAATTTTTTGGTTTAACGTCCGAATGTTTTGCAAATTGTTGCTAATGTAGATGGTGACGGATTAAATAAATTCTTTTGTAACGTATGAAAGAATGCTATTCCCGAGCGTGTTATTATAAGGTGGTCCTTACAAGACTACACATTTTTGTAAAGTATTCAAGTATGTAAACAATATGATTTTTCCTAATTTGTGTACGTTGTAATCTGTTCAATTCAGAACAATAAGCAACCCCATGACCCAATGAAATGAATATGTTGTGTAAATGAGGTATAGTCTTGTACAGAACCAGGCCGACCATTCCTGAGATAGTATGGTTAATTAAACCCTAGCCATCAAAGTACACCGGTAACCACTGTCTAGTATTCAAATTCGTATAAAAGTAACCAACTTTACTAGGATTTGAACCAAAACCTCGTCTCCAAAAATCAGCTGATTTTGGCGACGACTTTACCTCTAGACCAACCCGGTGGGTCAAATATGAATTTAAATCGTAAAAAACACTACAAAAAAGCAGTTTTAAAATTTATAAAAATTATTAGTATTATTATTTCATTATTATATAAAAACCGGCCACATTGGCGAAGTTGGTAACGTGTTCGCCTCTCATCATGCGGTCTTGGGTTTGAATCTCATTCAGGCAAGGCAATTAAACAGAAAGTTTGTATAATTTGAAATTTTTCTAGAACAAATTTATTTACTAACTCATGAATAAATAGCAAAATTAACACTTACCATTTCAATAATATAAAATAATAACGGAAAGCGTTTGATAGTATATTTGCGTGTCGCAAGTGTGTTTGCAACAAACAGACTGAATCAAACTGATCTGCGGAGTTAATATATACTTGTTCTAAACTCGTCCTTGAAGTTCTTTTGTGTGGTAGGAGACACACTTTTATATACTCTCAATAAACTGTGAAAATGAAGTAAGAACAAATAATATTAAATGCTTTATTTATGCTAATTGATTTTGCCGTTTTCATTTAAATCCAGAAAATACAGCAGTGAATAAAAACATAAAAATTTGCTTTAAACGTGGTCTTATTAAATTTTTTTTAGCAAATGGTTAAGTTATGTTTAAAAATGGTTTACGTTATTATTACATACAATACATAATGCCTTTAAAAATACAAACAGCCCCTTCTATTTAATGTTGGGGAAGGGGTGTTTTTTTATCTCGTTAACGGTTTGTCGTACTTAGTAGCTTACAAAGAGTTTTTGGTCGTTTTTTTGAAGTATATTGAAGAATATATATAAGAATATATAATTTTTTTGAAGAATATTTAAGCAAAAGTTCTATTTTGACACCCGTTCGTTAGAAAAATCCAAAAAACAAATTTTGACTTTTATATGTATCCTGGTTTTAGATTGTCTGGTTCTTACGCCTCATTAATAGCTATTTGTTGCTATATGTCATGTTCGGGATAAAACGTAAACCAGATACATTTTTAGAAATTCGTCTTCCGGTCCCAAATTGGGGTGCTACCCCCCCCGCATTTATTAATCGTAAATTTTCAAAATACGAATTTTTTTTCGGCAAGTTGTTTAGCTTTAAAAACAGATAAGAACAGCTTACTTTAAAATTTTTATAACCTTCCCCTTTATTGGGGGGAGAGGTATTTTTCGTCTTCTAAACGGTGGATAGTAGCTCGGAATTGTATTGGACCGTTCTTTTTCCACTGTCGGAGTACTACAAGAAAGAATAAGTTACGTAAGGTCCCATCACCCCCTGCACAACTTTTTTTAAATGTCAAATTTTGAACATAAAAATTTTTTCTACGGCATGTCGTTTAGCTTCAAAAACAAATACAAATAGCTTACTTTAAAATTTTTGTAACCCGCCCTGTTATAGCGCGGGGGATGTTTTTATCTTTTAAAAAGCGGGTCGTAGCTATAAATTGTATGAAACCTTGTTTGTTCCACTGCCAGAGTATTTCAAGAATAATTAAGAAAAGGTCCCATCAACCCACTCGTTCACGGAAAGAACTAGAAAAACAAATTTTCGACTTTTTTGTGCATCCGGGTATTTCGGAAGAACAAATGTTTTTGACGTACGTTCTATATACAAATACTGCGACGCCATAGTCTTCTTGCAACCCTTCCCAGAATTGGGTGAAAATATATTTTTTCTTGTTTAGTTCGGAATGACAAATGTTTCTGATGTATGTTGTATGTCATGTAGTATTGGAACTAAGTCAGCGTGACACAACATCCTTCTTTTGAAGTAGTTCCGGACCATTTTGGAAAGGGGGATAGACCAAAGAAAATTATGTGAAAAGTTAACTAAGCAACAGAGCACATTCGAAACCCATCAGACCGATTTTAGCAGGGTGGCAAGGAAATTTTTTAAAACATCAGGAAGTTAAGGAGAGAATAATACAATAGCAGGTTTTATGTCGGCAATACCCTAAACCTTAAGCCTTATTAATATTTTTCATTTAACCCACCAATAACCGGGAAAACCGGAAAATAGAGAAATTTTCGGATGACTTAATACATTGAGAAATGTGGGCGAAAAAAGGCAGAGCTCATTCGAAACATATTAAATCGATTTTGACGAAGTAGATTACCTGAATATTTTCTAAAAAATGTAAAACCCTTTTGGAGCTAAAATTTGCTCATAGAGTTAATTACTCATGGAGCTAAATTTGGAGCAAACTTCACTTTGTGGCAAAGGGTTCTGTTCCAATTATGAATTCTGATCCTCCTACTCCTCTGATGCGAGGCACGGAAGCGGCGCGGAGCGCCGCTGGAGTGCCTAGCTTATGTATCTATAATACATCCGTATAAAAATCAATAGTATAAAATCAATTTTTAGGTTTATTTTCGCCTGTTAAAGACAAGGGAAAAGAAATACAGTATACAATAATAATAACATTATTTTGTTATAGAAAATAATTTATTTATTAATTTTTCTTTTATAAACTGGTCTTTTTCTTTTTCTTTGATTTTTTTTTGAACATTTCAACGATTTGATATACGATATAAAATTATTTTTTAATCCTAATTTATTTATTGTATTTTCGTCGACCCATACAGCAATCTCCCTGTCTTTAAAAAATATGAGTCCTTTAATCTCTCCACCCCAATTCCTATAGCCCCATATTTGTGGAGCCATTTTCTTTTCTATAATTTTTAGATCCAACATTTTAACCTGCAACAACGATATTTGGTTAATATCAGTTAACACTTTAAGTGTCACTTATATAGGAAGTAAAACAATTGTAATGGTCAATTTTGTTTTGTTACGTAATTACAGTTAGTATCACAAAAAAATTAATTTAGTAATAATTTTTACATTTTTCAGTAGAAAATACGTTTCCAGGTTCCGGTATGGCTTCGAAAATGGAAGCTATCTGTATTTTTTGTGTCTGCAGCGATTTGTATCTGAGTATAGTTTGGATTTGTTTAGTTTTAGTTTTCTCTGGTCAGAAACCTGACTGAAAAAAAATCTGGCTACCTGACCACACAATCTGACTACCTGACTGAAAAAAAATAAATCTGATTATCTGACCACACAATCTGACCACCTGACTGAAAAAAATCTGACTACCTGACAACACAATCTGACTAACTGACTGGAAAAAAATCTGACTACCTGACAACACAATCTGACTAACTGACTGAAAAAAAATCTGACTACCTGGTGCTGAGTAGGATGAGGAAGGATATGGAGGTGAAGAATACCATAAAGCGAAGAAAACTCCAATATCTTGGACACATTATGAGGAATGGAGAAAGGTATGAACTTCTGCAATCCATACTGCAAGGAACAATATTAGGACAAAGGGCCCAGGTCGAAGAAAAATATCCTGGTTAAAGAATCTTAGAACCTGGTTCAATAAAACTACTCCGCAACTGTTTAGAGCTGCAGTGGCAAAGTGAGGATCGCCATGATGGTGTCCAACATTCGAAACGGATTGGCACCTTAAGAAGCGATAATGCAAAATGTCCTTAGATGCATTAAAGCAATTTACGTGACCATTTTAGTAATATAATTTAAAAAAATGTCAACAGTACGTTTATACTAAAATTACAGTAGTTGAAGACTGAAATTCGTAACAGCCTACATACTTTTAAACTGTTGGCTAGTTTTTGTAGTACGCTATTTAATTTGTGCAACAATTATTAGTGTACTGGGCAGTTGAGTAATGTGAGGACACATTTTTATTTGTTTTTATAATATAAAACTAAATTCAATAATTAATTATTTACTTTTAACAAATTTTCTGATTAAAAAAACCTGTTTCCTATTTTGCAACTACATGTAGGACCAGTTATTGAGAAAATTTCAAATAAGTGAAAAATTACACGAATAAACTACTAGTTCCGTTTGACCGATTTTGATGAAAATATTTGTGTTGGGTCAGGTAGTGGTATGTAACTTAAGTTTCAAGTTCGTACCACGTTCCGTTCTTGAGATACATTTCTGTAAACACACAAGAGAAAGTAAAATCTGGTGTGGAACACTAACGCAACTTTCTCTTGCCAGTGCAAATAATTAACAATAAACCTAACATTAGTAATAAAACATAAGAACTAATAAAAAACTAACCTCAATAAACACAACCTAATTTTAATCATGAGTGAAAGACGGAAAATGAAAATCAACCTCAGTTTGGCTTAGAAATACGAAAAATCGCTCTTTCACACTAAACCAGGCACTGTAAAAAAAATTCTCTAAATAAAAGTTGTAGATCTTTTAATTTTCTATAATTTAAATTATATACACTTTTGTCGTAAAATGCATACTAAGGCCGAAATGTTAAAAAAAATCGATTTTTCTCACGTTTTCGTGAGAAAAAAATCAGAAAATCGCTAATTACCGCTAAACTAAGCGTTATACAAAAAATGTTAGAAATAAAAGTGGTAGGTTTTTAAATTTTCTACAACTTTTATTATATAACGTTTTGCGCTAAAATGCATATCAAAGCCGCAATCTTAAAAAAACAGTTTTTTACGAGAAAACAACCTTTCAATGAATTTCAGCAGACATAGCGCCAACCCTATCTTGTAGAGCATACAAAATTTAGTAAATGAGGCGATTTTAAAAAAAATGTAGAAGCCGTTTTTGAGAAAATCGCAAAAAAGTGAAAGATGACACGAATAAACTACTACTTCCGGTTGACCGATTTTGATGAAAATGTTCGTGTCGGGTCCGGTAGTAGTATGTAACTTAAGATTCAAGTTCGTACGATATTCTATTCTTGAGATATTTTGTATACACACACACACACACACACAGACCAATCGCTAAAAACATGGTTTTTTGGATTCAGGAGGTCTGAAAACGTATAGATCCGGAGAAAACTCGATTTCTAAAAATCGACATGAAAACAATATTTTCCTTCCTATATATTCATATAGGCAAGAGAAAGTAAAAATTTCCGTTACGCGTTGTTCCGTATTATATTACACCGATTTGATCTACGTAAACGTATTTTATTACTAATCTCAAAAACACCCATTCGGGTTTTCCCATTAAGGAGTGGAATAAAAATAACCTTTTATGAGTGTGATGCGTGATACGTGACAGTTAAGTTTCATTCACTGTTCAGAAAGAGTACAAGGTGCACGTAAAGAAGTTTTAACTCCAAAAAATATATAATTTTCTTTCTCTATGTACAAAATATTCATCAAAATTTTAATTTGTATTTGTAACAGGATTTAAAGAAATGGATGGATGAAGCAGAGGAAGGTATTATCTATTTCAGTCTTGGCAGTAATATGAAAGGAACAGCCGTACCAGAAGATAAGAGAAACGCTTTTGCTAAAGCTTTTCCCAGTTTCCAAAATTTAGAGTACTTTGGAAATGGGAATCCAATACTGAGTTTGTTGGAAAACCTTCCATTGTCTCATTGAGAAAATGGATGCCTCAACTCGAAATTTTAGGTAAATTTTTGTTTGTTCATTGAAATTTACAATTTAAAATAAAAAATCTGGTGTAAAACACTCACACAACTTTCTCTTGCCAGTGCAAATAATTGAAACAATATAACCTAACATTAGTAATAAAACATTAGAAATAAACAAAAAACTAACCTCAAAAAAACATAACCTTATTTTAATCATAAGTGGAAGACGCAAAATGAAAATCTAACTCAGTTTGAGGCTTTAAAACAGGGAAATCACTCTTTCACGCTAAACTAGACTCTGTAGAGAAAATGTTTTATATAAGAGTTGTAGATCCTTTAATTTCCTATAAATATGATTAAATATACTTTTATCGTAAAATGCATACTAAGGGCGAAATCTTAATAAAATCGATTTTCCACACGTTTTCGTGAGAAAAAAACAGAACATCCCAAATAACCGCTAAACTAAGCGTATTACAAAGAAATGTTTGAAATAAAAGTTGTAGGTTTTCACACGTTAAATTCTCAACATTTTTTATTATATACATTTTTGCGCTATAACAGGCCTACATATTAAAGCCGTAATCTTAAAAAAACTTTTTTTTTACGTAAAAACAGCCTGACCGAGAATTTTAGCAAACATGACACCTACCCTATTTTGTAGAGAATAAAAAATTGAGTAAACCAGGTGATTTAAAAAATCGTAGGAACCAGTTTTTGAGAAAATCGCAAAAGAGTGAAAAATTATACGAATAAACTACTACTTCCGGTTGACCGATTTTGATGAAAATGTTCGTGTCGCGTCCGGTAGTTGTATGTAACTTAAGTTTCAAGTTTCAAGTTCGTACGATGTTCCGTTCTTGAGATATTCTGTATACACACAGACACACACACACAGACCAATTGCTAAAAACATGTTTTTTGGATTCAGGAGGTCTGAAAACGTATAGATCCGGAGAAAACTCGATTTCTAAAAATCGACATGAAAACAATATTTTCCTTCCTATATATTCATATAGGCAAGAGAAAGTAAAAATTTCCGTTACGCGTTGTTCCGTATTATATTACACCGATTTGATCTACGTAAACGTATTTTATTACTAATCTCAAAAACACCCATTCGGGTTTTCCCATTAAGGAGTGGAATAAAAATAACCTTTTATGAGTGTGATGCGTGATACGTGACAGTTAAGTTTCATTCACTGTTCAGAAAGAGTACAAGGTGCACGTAAAGAAGTTTTAACTCCAAAAAATATATAATTTTCTTTCTCTATGTACAAAATATTCATCAAAATTTTAATTTGTATTTGTAACAGGATTTAAAGAAATGGATGGATGAAGCAGAGGAAGGTATTATCTATTTCAGTCTTGGCAGTAATATGAAAGGAACAGCCGTACCAGAAGATAAGAGAAACGCTTTTGCTAAAGCTTTTCCCAGTTTCCAAAATTTAGAGTACTTTGGAAATGGGAATCCAATACTGAGTTTGTTGGAAAACCTTCCATTGTCTCATTGAGAAAATGGATGCCTCAACTCGAAATTTTAGGTAAATTTTTGTTTGTTCATTGAAATTTACAATTTAAAATAAAAAATCTGGTGTAAAACACTCACACAACTTTCTCTTGCCAGTGCAAATAATTGAAACAATATAACCTAACATTAGTAATAAAACATTAGAAATAAACAAAAAACTAACCTCAAAAAAACATAACCTTATTTTAATCATAAGTGGAAGACGCAAAATGAAAATCTAACTCAGTTTGAGGCTTTAAAACAGGGAAATCACTCTTTCACGCTAAACTAGACTCTGTAGAGAAAATGTTTTATATAAGAGTTGTAGATCCTTTAATTTCCTATAAATATGATTAAATATACTTTTATCGTAAAATGCATACTAAGGGCGAAATCTTAATAAAATCGATTTTCCACACGTTTTCGTGAGAAAAAAACAGAACATCCCAAATAACCGCTAAACTAAGCGTATTACAAAGAAATGTTTGAAATAAAAGTTGTAGGTTTTTAAATTCTCAACATTTTTTATTATATACATTTTTGCGCTATAACAGGCCTACATATTAAAGCCGTAATCTTAAAAAAACTTTTTTTTACGTAAAAACAGCCTGACCGAGAATTTTAGCAAACATGACACCTACCCTATTTTGTAGAGAATAAAAAATTGAGTAAACCAGGTGATTTAAAAAATCGTAGGAACCAGTTTTTGAGAAAATCGCAAAAGAGTGAAAAATTATACGAATAAACTACTACTTCCGGTTGACCGATTTTGATGAAAATGTTCGTGTCGCGTCCGGTAGTTGTATGTAACTTAAGTTTCAAGTTTCAAGTTCGTACGATGTTCCGTTCTTGAGATATTCTGTATACACACAGACACACACACACAGACCAATTGCTAAAAACATGTTTTTTGGGTTCGGGGTTCTGAAAACGTATAGATCAGGTGAAAACTCCATTTCTTAAAATCGACATGAAAACAATACCTTCCTTCCTATATATTCATATAGGCAAGAGAAAGTAAAAATTTCCGTTACGCGTTGTTCCGTATTATATTACACCGATTTGATCTACGTAAACGTATTTTATTACTAATCTCAAAAACACCCATTCGGGTTTTCCCATTAAGGAGTGGAATAAAAATAACCTTTTATGAGTGTGATGCGTGATACGTGACAGTTAAGTTTCATTCACTGTTCAGAAAGAGTACAAGGTGCACGTAAAGAAGTTTTAACTCCAAAAAATATATAATTTTCTTTCTCTATGTACAAAATATTCATCAAAATTTTAATTTGTATTTGTAACAGGATTTAAAGAAATGGATGGATGAAGCAGAGGAAGGTATTATCTATTTCAGTCTTGGCAGTAATATGAAAGGAACAGCCGTACCAGAAGATAAGAGAAACGCTTTTGCTAAAGCTTTTCCCAGTTTCCAAAATTTAGAGTACTTTGGAAATGGGAATCCAATACTGAGTTTGTTGGAAAACCTTCCATTGTCTCATTGAGAAAATGGATGCCTCAACTCGAAATTTTAGGTAAATTTTTGTTTGTTCATTGAAATTTACAATTTAAAATAAAAAATCTGGTGTAAAACACTCACACAACTTTCTCTTGCCAGTGCAAATAATTGAAACAATATAACCTAACATTAGTAATAAAACATTAGAAATAAACAAAAAACTAACCTCAAAAAAACATAACCTTATTTTAATCATAAGTGGAAGACGCAAAATGAAAATCTAACTCAGTTTGAGGCTTTAAAACAGGGAAATCACTCTTTCACGCTAAACTAGACTCTGTAGAGAAAATGTTTTATATAAGAGTTGTAGATCCTTTAATTTCCTATAAATATGATTAAATATACTTTTATCGTAAAATGCATACTAAGGGCGAAATCTTAATAAAATCGATTTTCCACACGTTTTCGTGAGAAAAAAACAGAACATCCCAAATAACCGCTAAACTAAGCGTATTACAAAGAAATGTTTGAAATAAAAGTTGTAGGTTTTTAAATTCTCAACATTTTTTATTATATACATTTTTGCGCTATAACAGGCCTACATATTAAAGCCGTAATCTTAAAAAAACTTTTTTTTACGTAAAAACAGCCTGACCGAGAATTTTAGCAAACATGACACCTACCCTATTTTGTAGAGAATAAAAAATTGAGTAAACCAGGTGATTTAAAAAATCGTAGGAACCAGTTTTTGAGAAAATCGCAAAAGAGTGAAAAATAACACGAATAAACTACTACTTCCGGTTGACCGATTTTGATGAAAATGTTCGTGTCGCGTCCGGTAGTTGTATGTAACTTAAGTTTCAAGTTTCAAGTTCGTACGATGTTCCGTTCTTGAGATATTCTGTATACACACAGACACACACACACAGACCAATCGCTAAAAACATGTTTTTTGGATTCAGGGGGTCTGAAAACGTATAGATCCGGTGAAAACTCGATTTCTTAAAATCGACATGAAAACAATACCTTCCTTCCTATATATTCATATAGGCAAGAGAAAGTAAAAATTTTTAAATAAAAAATATAATTTCTATATTTTCATATTTTCCTAGCCGTTTTAGTTTTCACACGATTTCATTAAATCTTCTTCTTAAATACGAGGCGTGTTCAGAAAGTAAGTACCGTTTTTAAAAAAACAAGTAAAAAATTTTTTTCAACACAATTTTATTTCTACATGAAATTCCAAACCTTAAACTATATTCGACATAGTTTCCGCCGATGTTCAAACTTTTGTCGTAGCGGGTGATCAATTTGTCTATACCCTCTTCGTAGAAGGTTCCCGCCAACGAATGTAGCCACGATCTTCGACAGTTTTCACTTCATCGTCAGTTTCAAAGCGTTGGCCGCCTAGCTCGCGCTTCATGTGCAGGAACAGGTGGTAGTCAGACGGTGTCAAGTCCGGGCTGTAGGGTGGGTGATCAAACTGCTTTCAACGAAATTGTCGAACCAATGTTTGAGAGCCACCAGCGGTATGTGGCCGAGCATTGTCATGGAGCAACACGATTCCGTTACTGAGTATTACTCTCCGTTTGTTTTGAATTGCCCGCCTTAGTTTTCTTAAGGTTTCGCAATACCTTGCCGCATTAATTGTTTCACCTCTTGGGAGAAAATCAATCAGCAAAACACCTTTCCGATCCCAAAAGACAGTGCACATGAATTTTTGTGCAGACATTGTCCTCTTGAATTTTTGTTTCTTCGGGGATTACTTGTGTCGCCACTCCATTGACTGCTGTTTAGATTCCGGTGTGACATGACAAACCCAATTTTCATCACCTGTCAAAGTTTTGTTTAAAAACTCCTTACCATCATCACTGTACCGTGTGAGAAAAAATCAAAACACTTCCGAGTCTCTTGGTTTTGTGCACGTCAGTGGCGGGAACCTTCAACAAAGAGGGTATAAATGATAAATTGATCACCCGCTACGACAAGTGTTTGAACATCGGTGGAAACTATGTCGAAAAATAGTTTTAGGTTTGGGCTTTCGTGTAGAAATAAAGTTGTGTTGAAAAAAATTGTTTTACCTGTTGATTTTTAAAAACAGTAATTAATTTCTGAACACGCCTCGTATTTTCATTAATAAACGATACTGATTAATTTTCTATAAATTTCAGCTCACCCAAAATTAAGGTTATTCATAACTAAAGGAGGTCAAGAAAGTCGTCAAGAGGCAATTCATTTTGGAGTTCCCTTATTAACTATTCCATTTTTCTGGGATCAAGCATGGAATGGTAAAAAGATGGAGGTAGCTGGAGCCGGACTTATGTTGGATTTTTATGAAATTACATACGATGCTGTCCACCATAAATAAAAATCTTTATTAACAGATAATAGGTATGTATTAAGTTTCAAAAATTATCTTTCAAAACAATAAATAGTTATCAGCAGTATAAAACAATGGTTTGTTTAGTCTTTTACTTTCTCTTGCCTATATGAATATATAGAAGGGGAAGTATTGTTTTCATGTCGATTTTTCAAAATCGAGTTTTGACCGGATCTACACGTTTTCAGACCCCCTGAACCCAAAAAACATGTTTTTAGCGATTGATCTGTGTGTGTGTGTGCGTGTGTGTGTGTGTTTGTGCGCGCGCGTGTGTGTGTGTGTGTGTGTGAACAAAATATCTCAAGAACGGAACATTGTCCAAACTTGAAACTTAAGTTAGATACTACTACCGGACCCGACACGAACATTTTCATCAAAATCGGTCAACCGGAAGTAGTAGTTTGTTCGTGTAATTTTTCACTTTTTGTGATTTTCTCAAAAACTGGTCCTACGATTTTTTTTTAAATCGCTTGATATACCAGATTTTTTCATGCTCTACATTCTACAAGATAGGTTAGGCGCCATGTTTGCTGAAATTCTCGGTGAGGCAGTTTACACGTAAAAAATTGTTTTTTTAAGATTACGGCTTTAAAATGCGGTTTAGCGCAAAAATTTATATAAAAGTTGTAGAGAATTAAAAAACCCACAACTTTTATTTCAACCATTGTTTTTGTATAACGCTTTGTTTAGCGGTAATCAGCAATTTTCAGTTTTTTTCTCACGAAAACGCGTGAAAAATCGATTTTTTTAAGATTTCGGCCTTAGTATGCATTTAACGACAAATTTGTGCAGAGGACAAATTTCTAAGACAGTTTTGGGAGTAGATTCTAACCAAGATGGAGAAGATATAACCTGGGAGACTACAGTAGGCTGTAGGCCTACATAACCTAATTTACATGGCAAGTAAGCTTACGCCTACATTTCGTTTTACCAGTAGGCCTATGGGAAGGCCATAGTAGACAGTACACTAATCAAACACAAAACAGTTAATTAACAGTTAACAGTTTTAATTAATTAAAATCTTTATATTAATTAACTGCCAACATTATCATAGTTACTTTTTTTCAACTCCGGCTATAGTGAAAAAACTATCAAGTTTTGTTCTATAAAAATATTTATAGTTTGCCTAATTAAAATAACTTCCTTGCCATTAACTTACATTTTCAGATATATCAACTCAAATTTCGCGCAAACAACTTTTTGTAAATTGAAATTATTTTACCAAACATAGCTATACTCGTATTTCAAACTATAAATGACGTATAAATGCGTACAAGATATTATTTTATTTTCGTTTAAATTTTTTGCAATGACCGACCATTCCTGTGAGAGTAATTGAACCCCAACCATCAAAGTACACCGGTAACCACTGTCTAGCAATCAAATCTGTATAAAAGTAACTACAGTTCAGCCGCTCTAAGTTTGCACCTACTGTCAACAAATTAAAACCAGCTACAACATATGGTGCACGCTAGAGTCCGTGACTTTATGGATGCCGTATTTCTATTAAGTTAACTATGTTTTAAATTATAAGTACTTAAAGTACTAAAAACATCATTCGTGATATGATGTAGGCCTAACAATTTAATTTAGAAGGCGAATGTCCTCAACTATTCCTCGACAATAAACCGATACCACAACGACAAAAAGTTAAATACCTTGGACTTCACCTTGACAAGAGACTCACCTGGGCGACTCATATAAAAACCAAAAGACTGACTTTGAACTCCAAATTGAAAGAACTATTTCGACTACTTGGACGCCGTTTTTCACTGACTCTAAAATCTAAACTATTACTATACAAAGTTTATCTCAAACCAATATGGACCTATGGACTACAAATTTATGGCACAGCTAAACCGAGCAATCTACAAAAATTACAAGCCTTTCAGTCAAAATGCCTACGTTTAATCACCTGCGCACCTTTTTATGTCAACAACAAAATTCTACATGACGACCTTAATATTCCGTTCATAAGTGAAGTAGTTAAGTCCAGCTACAGTGTTTTTCACAGAAAATTGCATGATCACCCCAACGAATTAATCACCAAACTATCGGATGCATCACTACCAGGAAATCCGCAGCGCAGGTTGAAACGTCAAAGGAAAAAAACTGGGGCGAAACATTCACACAAATTTCTCTTGTTAATAAAAATAAATAATATAATGTATGTTTAATCATGAGTAAACGATGTAAAATGAAAGGACATAACGTAAATTTTAATGATGAGTTTAATGATGAGTACACGCTTACTAATTACGCCTAAAATGTATGTAACGCATTACAGTATTTGTTAGCTGGTTGCCTAACGATACGATAGTAGGGGCATGAATGCGTTATATCAAGTATGTTGTCAAATTCACTTTGATGTTTTTCACTTTTTTGCGATTTTCTCAAAAACTGGTTCTACGACTTTTTAAAACACGCCACGTTTACTAAATGTTTTATGCTTTACAAGATAGGGTAGGCGTCATGTCTGCTACATTCTTGGTGAGGCTGTTTTTGCGTAAAAAGTTGTTTTTTTAAGATTACGACTTTAATATGCATTTTAGAGCAAAAATTTTTACAATATAATTTGTGACAATTTAAAACTCTACAACTTTTATTCCAAATATTTTTTTGTATAGGTAACGCTTAGTTAAGCGGTAATTAGCGATTTTCTCTTTCTTTCTCACGAAAACTAGTAAAAAATCGATTTCTTTAAGATTTCGGCCTTAATATGCATTTTACAACAAAAAATATAATCAAATGTATAGGAAATTAAAAGATCTACAACTCTTATTTAAAGCATTTTTCTCTACAGAGCCTAGTTTAGCGGAAAGAGTGATTTTCCGCATTTTTAAGCCAAACTGAGGTTGATTATGATTTTGCGTCTTTCACTCATGATTAAAATACGGTTATGTTAAATGAGGTTAGTTTTTGTTTATTTCTAATGTTTCATTACTAATGGTAGGTTATATTGTTAAATATTTGCTTTGGCAAGAGAAAGTTGTGTGAGTATTTCACACCAGATTATTTTATTTATTTACGTCTGCCACATTACAATCTGTTCACATAATATACAGGGTGATTCATGAAGTTCTCCCCCCACTTCTACAGCACATTGTACTAGTAAAAATAATGAAAAAATGTTATATAAACATAGGTCCGAAAACGCTTCGTTAGCGAGTTGCAGCTAGCGAAAGTTTCGCCTGGATTTCAGTTCACCAGGTGAAATGAGGTCTTCCTGGAATTGTGGTAAGGTAGATTAAGGGGCGAATTCAATCATTTCTTATGGTTTTTGATCTGATAAATTGAATAAAACAGGTCCCAGAACTGTAAGTTAAATAGTTTTTGAGAAAACCAGTGTCAAATGCAAAAAATGGAGTGAAAATCACATTTTTTCATTTTTGGGCAAGAATAACTTTGTTATTTCACCAAGAAACAGTTAAAATTTTTCAATAAAAAATGTAGAAAATTTTATTCTGAACAAACCGGTGTAAATAAAGTACACAGAAAGCGATTTGTCGCTCCGTTCTGCCTATAGCTGTTGCGTTGTGCTATAGCAGTTAGTACTTCATTAGTCTGTCAGATGGCGCTGTATGTTACTTCTGCTGTCTACTAGTAATCACAAGATTGTTTTATCCCTCCATAACGAGAAAGCAATACCTGTGGTGTCTCCGTTCAAAGTTCACTTCTTAGTGCTCTACATACTGTTATTATTTCTTTAGTATGTTATTCGTCTTCTCAGTATCGTTTCTAAAACTTCCGTTCGAAAGACCTATCCTGATTCTGTTTACGCATAAAGCAGAGATACTTGCTTTAAATTTCTGCAGGTTGTTCCTGACATCATAAACAGGCTACACTACCAAAATGACTAATTTATAATCATGATTTTTAATTAAAATATTTTTTTCATTTCTGTACTGCAATTTTATAAAATAAAAAACACTGCTAAACACAATAACTAAATTATTTTTAAGAAAAACCTAATAATTTTGGTGGTACAACTGCACCTCTATTATAGTAACGCATACAAAAAAATTCAAGCAGATCGGTCGAATAGTTTCTGAGATAAAGAGTCATTTGTACAAAAAATAGTAATTTTCGGGAAAACGCATTTAAAATTATAGTAATTGTTTTACCTCATTTAAAATAGTCCTGTTTCATACATTTGATCTTGTGTCTCATTCACATTTTTTGACGTGGATTAAACATGAGTTTAAGCAGGGACCCCAGTAAAGTTTGGGTCAAGTATGGGTGGCTGTCAACTGATCACCATACAAAGTCGCTTCTCCATCCGGTGTTACTTTACAAATAGGCCTAATAGCGACTTTCTACCAGCTGACGGACTGGGCTGGCCCGAAGACCAATGAAAAGTAGGCCTATTCTTTATCTCGTTAATCTAGTTTTGTCGTTTATGCTCTCTGTTAGTCTCAGATCTACTTTCTTCTACTTCTTCTTTCTTGTTTTTTTGCCTTTACGCAAACCGGACTGTGAGTAGGCCTTCCTATTAGGCTAAGCTAGTCTAGTAAAAAAAACTTAAATCTTCCTACGCATGAATATTTGTTAAGCTATTGTTAAGTTACTCATTGACCGCAAGAGATCCTTCTTGGATTTTTTGAGCAAATGTGAGCTACAAGATTTAGACACGGTCGCTTGACTTAAAATTTAGGCTGCACACAAGAACAGATTAGGTTTGCACAGAGCATAAAGGTAGGCCTACAACATGCGAAAATTTACTAACGTTAGGCCTAAGCCTTAACAACAAGTTTTGGTAGATTGAAACTCTGCCCTACGACTAAATCGAGCAGGCAGAAAATGTTTGATGCGTGAAATTAGTTTAGTCTAAATGATGAAAACAGAAAAATATCGTTTGAAGGAACCTCAATGAATTTGTGCTACTTAGTTATTAGCTACACCGCATTCTTTTTTCTGCGTGTTAGCCTAAAAGTATTTTTCCATTTCATTACCGTATTGATTAAGTTTATTTTAAAATTTTATAGAAAAATAGAGTAGCCGTTGCTACGCCGTTACTATATATTACATATAATAACCGTTACTATGAAGTCTGAATAAAATACTACAGTCCCGGGGTTAAATTATTTTATGAACAATTAATTGAGCTCTTGAACAATGTGTTAGCCTATATAGTTCACTATAAGAATAAAGTGTAATTAGTTAAAAGTCTTTAAAGGTTTTATTATGGTAGGTATAACTATATAACAGAAGTATGGACTTCAGGAAAGACCAGCTACAAAAAACAGAACTAAGCGCCGGTGATTTATGTGAGAAGAAATAAGTGTAGTTTACCACAGCCAAAAACGCATCAGAAGGCGGAGCGTGAGGCGGACTCTGTTAAAAGCAACTTTCTTGTATACGAAAGATTAAAATTACACCTACTAGTACTTTGTTAAATAAATGAATATATTTGTTTTATAAACAACATTTATTTTAGTTCATATACGTAAGTGGCTTACCAATTCATAATGTCTGCTACGTTGATAAATATTTTTTATTATTAATAATCTACTGTTATGGATTAGAACTAATCAATAAAAAGGACTAGTCACAAAAGTATTAGATATTTTTACGTTAACAATTTAGGCTGAGGCCTAAGCTTTATTTGCTTTTCTTATGAAAAATTCTCTGATTATGCATAATTTTTCGTTATTTCTGGTTTTTATAATTTAAGAAATGTAACCGTATCCAAAAACTCTACAATATTTGATAGGCTATGTAGCCTACAGATTTGAATCCACCGGCTAGATTATAGGCCTATTAATAAAAACCTGACATATTACGCGTTAACTTAGTTTACATGCTTTTATCACTATTTTTTTATTTAGCCTGTCCCTGTAATCTACATTAAAATAGATTTAAGAAAATACTATAATGTCATTATATAAATGCGTAAAAATGCCAATTAGCCTACCTATTAAAAACGTGAAAAAATAGCCTACATTAGGTCTATTATAAGCTCAGCCTAATTAATTGCCTCTGATCAAGCTCCAAGCGAAACTAAACTCATAACAGATTACGGTTGTTCTACCACAAACCGTAACAAACTTTTTCACGGGCCTCTAGCTTTAATAACTTCATGCTTTACGAAAATGGATAGGCCTATAGTACATTGAAAAATATCTGCAAGTTCCAAGAAACAATTTAAAGATGCAAAACAGGTCAGATTTATGTAATAGCCTAGAACTGATTCTTAACAATATCGCTGGGCTACTTACCCAAGAATATTTAGTCTAGAAGTAAGTACCTAAATTACGATAAATAAGTTATTTTATGTTTATAAGTATTTCCGAACAAGAATTGCTTACTAGACCTATCTTTGAGTCTAAAACAATGTAAAATATTTTAGAACGTTTTTTTGTTACAGAGATTGAATCAAGTAGACCAGTGTTTCCCAACCGGTGGTCCGCGGACCAAAGGTGGTCCGTGAGAGCCTTCGGTGTGGTCCGTGAGAGTCCGGTGACTACTTATAAAAAAGTAATATTTTCCCGTGATTAAATCAAAGTTACGATTTTCAGTGAACAAGATTAAGTAAATACATTCAAGATTCAGATTAAGTAAAGGTAGAAGAGTTGTAGTGTAAGAAAGCCCTGGGCTTCCCCAAGATTCGGCAAGTAGCTTCGCGGTATCTTATGATATTTTCAACCACTTATTTGTGTGAGCAGGGGTTCTCTAGTTTATTGTTAATTAAAAACAAACAACGAAATCGGCTAAGTATAAGCAGTGATTTGAGAGTAGCTCTTAGCAAGAGCCTAAAACCTAGAATTCTCAGCTAGTCAGAAAGATTCATGCACAAAAGTCGCACTGAAATTTTCATTTCATTTTTAATTCATGTTTTAATTTTCATTATTATTTTCGACTAGGTAAATTCTGAATTAAAAGATGTACCCTACTTTCTGAAAATAACAATTATATGTTTGTAATAATAGTTTCTTAATTAATAATAATAGTTTGTTTCTGAAAATTTGTTTTATTTAATCACCTTTTAATTTGGTTAAAACCGATAAGATATATGCAATAATGTAATGGGTGGTCCGTGGTAGTTCACTTTCAGGCTGAGTGGTCCGCAGACCACTGCGGGTTGGGAACCACTGTTATAGAGCATAAAAATGTAGTAAATGAGGCGATTTTTTCAAAAATCGTGGGAGCCGTTTTTAAGAAAATCGCAAAAAAGTGAAAAATGACACGATTGAACTTCTACTTCCGGTCGACCGATTTTGATCAAAATGTTCGTTTCATGTCCTTTAGTGGTATCTAACTTAAGTTTCAAGTTTAAACTTCGTATGATGTTCCGTTCTTGAAATATTCTGTTCACACACACACACACGCGCGCGCGCGTACGCAGACCAATCCCTAAAAACATGTTTTTTGGGTTCAGGGGGTCTGAAAACGTATAGATCCGGTGAAAACTCGATTACGAAAAATCGACATGAAAAAAATACTTTCCTTCCTATATATTCATATAGGCAAGAGAAAGTAAAAAAGGACAAAGACAGTTTAAACCTATGTTCTAACGCACCTCTATACTTTTTTAGGTGTTTTTTTATAAAATTTCTTAATTAACCAAGGGATTCAGACTATAATGAAATTCTGTAACATGTTTAGATTTTTAAAGGACATTTATACCTAGTCTACTATTTTTTAAATCTTAGGTTCTCACCTTTAAAAATTTTGTGAATTAAAGTTATTAATGAATATAGTATTGCTTAAACTTTATTACCTCAAGTCCTAATTCCTGAGACAAAATTATTAAAAATGTATTTATCAGTAAAATAACTTTCAAATCAGTCAGCAAAATTTTAAAAAATATGAATAATTAGACTATTTTTTTTTGATAATTTCAATTGAAATTTAGTATCTGTTATTTATATTTATATGCAATAATTTCTAAAAGCTAATGTTCTAAAACTTTGTATTCCCAGGAATTTGAAAGTGATGAAGTTCTTGAATTAGAGGATTCGGATTCAGTAGTGTTTTGGAAAAGAATTTTTTATAATATGACTGTGGTACCTCTTCAACGGTAGGAATCCCTAAATCGGAGTGTAAAAGTGTCATTGTTTATGTAATATGGAGTGCTTGATATATAACGTAGAAATTTTGATTGGAACGTCTGTAGATGATTAAGATAACTGAGTTTTGCTGAGCCAAATAACTGGACTCCGTAAGTCCAAACTGGTTTAAATAATGATTTGTAAATAGTAATTTTGAAGAAATTGGTAAAGGAGAGGTTCTACAGAGAAATAGATACAGTTGTAATTTAGTATTTAATAAATTTTTTTATTTCTTATGTGCGACTGCCACGTAAGTCGTTTGTTAAAGATAAGCCCTAAGTATCGAGTTACATACTACTGAGATACGCAGAGTATGAATTTTCAACTTCGTATCAATATTCCATTCTTGAGATATTTTGTTTACACGCACTCAGACCAATCGCTAAAATTTGTTTTTTTGGGTTCAGGGGCCTAAAAATGTCTAACCCGAAAAAACTTAATTTCGAAAAATCGAAATGAAGACAATACTTTTCTTCCCTATATACCCATACAGGGCAAGACAAAGTAATAATGCATGTTACTGAATAAACAGTAAATATGAAAGTAACTCTAACCAAGTGTATGAAATTATTAGGTAAAATCCTGAAAACTTAGCATTTTTACTTGCTCTTGCTCTTGACCCCTTAAACCCAAAAAATATGTTTTCAGCGATTTTCTGTGTATATATTTGTGTGTATTTGTGCATGTGAACAAAATATCTCAAAAACGGAACATCGTACGAAGTTTAAACTTAAGTTACTAGCGGACCTGATACAAACATTTTCATCAAAATCGGACAACCGGAAGTAGTAGTTTATTCATGCAATGTTCTAAAAACAACCTTCTTTGAATTTTTCTTAAATCACCTTATTTACTAAATTTTTTATGCTGTACAAGATAGGGTAAGCGTCATGTCTGCTGAAAATCTTGGGGAGGCTGTTCTCTCGTAGACAAAAACTGTTTTTGTTTCTTTAAGATTGCGGCCTTAATATACCTACATTTTAGAGCAAAAGGGTACTATAGGCCTTTAGTTAAAGTTGTAGAACATTTATAAACCTACAACTTTTATTTTGAACATTTTTTGTAAAACGTTTAGTTTAGAGGCAATTAGTGATTTTCTGTTTTTTTTTTATGAAAATTTGTAAAAAAGTGGGATTTTTTTAAGATTTCGGCCTTAGTATGAATTTTACAACAAAAGTGTATGTAGTCCTAATGAAAACTGTAGAACATTTAAAAACCTACTACATTTTTTAGTTTTTTTGTACAACGCTTAGTTTAGCGGTAGTTGTAATTTTCTGGTTTTTTATCATCAAAATCAATAAAAAATTGGAATTTTGAAGACTGCAGCCTTAATATGCATTTTTCGAGAAATATGTAGGCCTACCTATATAATTAAAATTATATACCTATATAAAATTAAAAATCCTACAACTTTTATCATAAGCATTTTTCTCTATAAAGCCTAGTTAGACGCAATTCCTGATTTTCCGTATTTTAAAGTTCTACAGAGGTTTTCATTGTGCGTCATTCACTCATGATTAAAATTAGGTTATGTTTTTAATTTTACATTATTTACTGCATATTACATATGCATATTACATAGTCTTCTTATTATATGACTGAAGTATTTAAAAACAGAAGAGGTAGAGGTGTGAAATAAACTAGTCAGAGGTATCTCCTCTGAGAGTAATGAATCTTATTATACAGCCAGACCTTGAGGTGAATGAAGTCAGAGGTAAGTAATCGATAAAATTTGACGTCGATAAAATTGTAAAATCTGGTGTGAAACACTCACACGACTTTCTCTTACCAATGCAAATAATGAACAATATAACCTAATATTAGTAATAAAACATTGGAAATAAACAAAAAATTTAACCTCAAAAAATATAACCTCATTATAAACATGAGTTGATGCAAAATTAAAACCAAGCTACGTTTGGCTACGTAAAAACACTTTTTGACGCTAAACTACACTCTATAGGGAAAAATGCTCAAAATAAAAGTTGTAGATCTTTTAATTTCCTATTAATTTGATTATACACTTTTGTTGTAAAATGCATACTAAGGCTGAAATCTTAAAAAATCCATTTTTTACACATTTTCGTGAAAGAAAAAAAACCCAGAAAATTACAAATTAGGCTACCGCTAAACTAAGCGTTATGCAAAGAAATGTTTCAAATAAGATTTGTAAATTTTTAAATTACCTACAACTTTTATTTTTTTACATTTTTGCGCTAAATTGCATATTAAAGCCGTAATCTTAAAAAAACAATTTTTTACGAGAAAACAGCCTTCCAAGAATTTCATCAGATATGGCGCCTACCCTATCTTGTAAGAGCATACAATATTTAGTAAATGAGGCGATTTTTTAGAAAAAATCGTAGGAACCGTTTTTGAGAAAATCGCAAAAAGTGAAATTTTCATGAATTAACTACTAACTTACTTCCGGTTGACCGATTTTGATGAAAAGTTTTTGTCGGGTCCGGTAGTAGTACGTTTTGAATGGCATATCAAATTTATTGACGTCATTTGGAGAATTTAAGACACTAAAAGGTTTATTGGACTTAAAATAAGTTACCAAAATTAGATCGGAGAAAAATGGTAAAATTAAGCTTGCTGTACACATCCATAAATAAAAGTATCTTAAAATGTTCCATCGCGTCGAAAATAAATAAACCGTTTCCCACAACTGAGTAGTTAAGTGTTCTGGTGCCCTGAAAACTGGCCCTTTAACTAGCCATGAAAAGGGCCATTTAAAACCTCACGTTAAAATAAAAATATTCTTCAAAATTAAATTTAAACAAAATCAATAAAATAAAAATATAAAATGAGTTTACTTACTTTTAAAATACTAAATGTAGCAATTGGCAGTCAATTTAAATTCCTAAACATTCGAGATGCGAACCTTATAATTGGTATTAGAATTTTCTTTTCTATTTATACTGTGTGAAATTTAAAATACTTTTCAGACAATTGGAAAAAAGCCAGATTTATTCTACCATATGGGACTAACACGTGGGTACATTTTCCTCATCGGTTAGTTAGTATTACATCAACATTTGTGTGTGTGTCTGTGTGTGTGAACAGAATATCTCAAGAACGGAACATCGTACGAACTTGAAACTTAAAACTTAAGTTACATACCACTACCAGACTTACCAGTTTTACTTAGAAACTGAAAATTAAACATAATAATCTACATAATAACAAATTGAATACAAGATATAAATAATTAATTAAAGTAAGAAAATTTTAATTAAAAATTCTTTAGTCCAATAAAAATCATCTTTATTTTTTTATTTTTATCGAATTTCGTTTTCTATTCACACATTTTGATATTGTTGGTTCATCGTTTGTCGCCGAAGAAGTTTCTTCATAGCTTCTATACATTATTATATTTGAAGCAATAATTGCTGGTAAGGTACCACACGATTTATTAGGTTTTTCGTAAGATCATTTTTATTTCTTACACTTATCAAAGTTTTCAAACCCCCTGAACCCAAAAACTTTTTTTAGCGATTAGTGTGTGTGTGTGCGTGTGTGTGTAAACTTTAACAGGTTATATTTTGTTCAAGGTTAAATTATAAAACAACAAGAGTTAGAATATCCTGGTTGTAATTTTTCTCTTCTCCGAACAGACCGGTATAAAATATTTTGTTTTCCTCTGTATAGTAAGGCAGTAATTGTATTTATTATGTATTATGGTAATTTATGTAATGGTAATTTATGCAAACAATCCGACATTCGTTTATAAAACATAGGATGTGCATTTTTATTCATTACGTAGTTACGTAAGGGTGATTTTCACAAAAAAGGAAAATACTAAGAAATAATGAATTTAAAAATAAATAAAATTTTGTTAATTTCAATTTATATTATTTATTATTTATAATGTATTACTCTAAGATTTCCTCATAAAATTCTCAGAACTCCAAACGAGACACGGGATCTATAGTTAAAAATATTTTAATATATATAGTTTATAATTTATATTATAATTTATTATATTATAATTTATTATATTATAATTTAATATATAGTTAAAAAATATTATATATAATATAATTGCGTAGACCAACGCGGGTATCTTCGATTCTATGAGATCTTTCAGGCAGATAGACATCTCGCTTTACTTTTCATAATCAATTATAACTGATGTTTGTTTGGTTTGGGAAGCAGTGAAGGCGCCGACGATTGCTACGTGCGCGCCTTTACCCTTGCTGTAGACATAATAGTAGGCCTACTGTAACACCGAGTAAAAGCATCCGGTAATCGGTGTTATTCGCTGTTAGCTAATTACATTATAGTCAATTGCTTCTACGTCTGTCAAACAATAGTAACGAGCTTAAAAACTATAGGTACACACAACAGCCTTAAAAATTTCCAATTTATTTAACTAATTTATCTATTTTCCCATTATTTTACAAAAATCATTACAATACAAATTAATTTCCTTATTTATAACTGAAGAATCTAAAACTTTTTAAATTTACTCGTGGTGGGAAAATTAATCTACCCAACTATGGTTTCCCATGTCCAAGGATAGATCAATTTAGTGCTTCTTTTGTTTATTTCTACTACTGCAACTAATATGGTTATCTATTAGTGTGTTAGTATTATAAACCACATGTTAGTTTCTTAAATACTAATTAAACTACTAAGATATTTTATTAAAATAGTGTGCTATAGTACACATGAAAAAAAAAATAAAAACAATAAAATATGAACTATGCAAAATTAAGAATTAATTTACAAATACAGAAAATAATTATCGGTCCGGTAGACGAGTTCTCAAATTATTGGATTCCTGGTGTAACTATTGTTTGTACAGCTTCTCTTCCTATTTCCAATAGCCATATGGTTTCTGTTTTTTAATACTATTTACATGATGTCCGGTCTATTTTAAAATTGTGAGGGTATCAGATTGAGCTGCTTGGGTGCTAAGTAGCGGAAATACCTTTATTATAAAGTATTTGAGGCCTCATGTAAGAGTAAGAGATCCTTGTTTCTTGTATTATAATGGTGGGCTCTTATAGTAAAATAGTTCATGTTTTTATAAACGTATATAGGGTGATTCATGAAATTCTCCCCCCACTTCTACAGCAACGCTTCGTTAACGCTTCGTTAGCGAGTTACAGCTAGCGAAAGATTTCGCCTGAATTCCTGGGCAAAGAGTAAAATAAAGCCATACTGAACTTTTGGAAAGGTTAATTAAGTAAGAAATGTCGTGGATTCTTATGTAATTTTACCTGATAAAGCTAATAAAATAGGTTTCAGAACTATACCTGTAGTAGTTTTTGAGGGATTCACGGTTAAATGCAAAAAATTGGGGCACGAAACAATGTTTTTTTAAGTTTCATATACAATAACTTTGTTAAATTGGTAATAAATACATAAAATCAACAAACATTAATTGTAGAGAATTTAATTCTGAGAAAATTGATATAATCAAAGTCTAAAATAAAATAAGTATCAAAAAATCGATTTTATTCAGTATAATACATTACTAGTTTTAAGCAAAATTAATCAGGTTGGGCCAACCGTACGCACCTACATAACATTAACTACACAGTCCGATTTGGCGCAAAGGGCTTTAATTATAGCGAGGCACGGAAGCGGCGCGAAGCACCACTGGAGTGGCGAGTTAGCGTATAGTTTTTGAGAAAACCAGTGTCAAATGCAAAAAAATGGAGTGAAAAAAACACATTTTTCATTTTAGTTTTTCCGGTTAATTTTACTTTGTACTCTTATGAATAAAAACTCATTTAATCAAACATCTATTCGCTTTCTGTATACTTAATTTACACCGGTTTGTTCAGAATAAAATTTTCTACATGTTTTATTGAAAAATTTTAACTGTTTCTTGGTGAAATAACACAGTTATCCTTGCCCAAAGATGAAAAAATGTGATTTTCACTCCATTTTTTGCATTTGACACTGGTTTTCTCAAAAACTATTTAACTTACAGTTCTGGGACCTGTTTTATTCAATTTATCAGATCAAAAACCATAAGAAATGATTGAATTCGCCCCTTAATCTACCTTACCACAATTCCAGGAAGACCTCATTTCACCTGGTGAACTGAAATCCAGGCGAAACTTTCGCTAGCTGTAACTCGCTAACGAAGCGTTTTCGGACCTATGTTTATATAACATTTTTTCATTATTTTTACTAGTACAATGTGCTGTAGAAGTGGGGGGAGAACTTCATGAATCACCCTGTATAAGGCGATTTTAAAAGAAAATCGTAAAACCGTTTTTGAGAAAATCACAAAAAAGTGAAAAATGACACGAATAAAAAGACAATCGGTAAAAAGACATGTGTTTTGAGTCAAGGGTTTTTTGTAGGCTTTTCTCCTTTCTTCTGTCAACCCGAAATTCTGTTTTCCTTTTCATGAAAGCCTTTAAAATCCGTAATTAGTTGTCTAAATTTGGTTTGGTTCATTAAGTTTTCTCGGTGTATTCCGGTTTTCTCGATAACTTTATTGGCTTCTTTGAACCATTAATACTTACTTTAATTAATACTACCTTGTAAAAAAAACATTAATACTACCGTGTCCATTAATACTTAATTTTCCTTGTACAATTCTAATATCGCAATTGTCTGTCTTCCTGCCAAGTTGTAGAGGATTGTGGTAATTTATACAAACAACATTTATTTATGCCAATATTCATTTATAAAACATAAGATGTACGTAGTTACGTAAGGAAAAGAAGGAAAATACCGACAATATGTAAATTAGCCGTTTATGCATAGGCGCATGTCATCAAGACAGAACTACTATGATTTTAAAATAAAATTTAATAATAATATTTATATAAAAAAAAGTATAAATGCAAATAATTAACAATATAACCTAACATTAGAAATAAACAAAAAACTAACCGCAAAATGAAAATTAACCCTAGACTACTAAGGTGGTCTATACCAAACATGGTTACTAAGGCGTCGTCTGACAGACTACTTTTCAAAAAAAAGAAAAAATAACAAATTTTACAATGAAAATATAACTTTATTATTTCAAACATATTTAATAGGACTTACACAGTGTATTTGCATCGTTTTCGGCCTAAATGTTAGTTCTATTGGCATTCACAGCATAAGTTTGCTTGGTGCTCACCACACATAGCCTTCGAACAGCGGCCGCAAAAAAATCTTGTCATCCGTCTCTTCTTAGGAGGGCAGAATGCACAGATCTTTCTTTCTTGTTGCTCACGAGGTACTGGAAGTGGATTGGGAACATCAATCTTGAGGATAGATGAGATTGTTTGCCGCAGATCCCTTGGTAAATTTGTCTTTTGGACTCTATCTTCTAACAGCGGCTTGACCAAGTCATTATGTACCTCCTTTAAGAATTTCCTTCTACTTACTGGGGTTTTGTTTACTTTTACACAATTTGCAACATACAGTACATAGGAATTAACCATTGTGATGTTTATAATGTTATAAAAATACACAATGGCCACCTCCTCGTCTTGCGACTACAGGATGTATTGTTGCACATTTGGTCCAACGCATCGACGGCACCCTTAGTAGCATTATAACTCTCTATAATGTCTGGTTTTTTGCTATGATTATTAATGGTAGGTTTCTCGTGGCAAGTTGACAATAAAAGTACATTTTTATTAAAAGTACGCAAAAACTAACGCATAGTTTCTTCGACGACTGACGAACTAGAAGTTACGTGGTTACTAAGGCGTAGTCCAACAGACGACGCGAACTATAACTATGTACGAACCAAGTATACAGAAACTGCGCACACGGTAACCAACACGCTCCCTTAGCTAGCTGGTCACGCACTGAAGGTAGACGAAGTTTGAGGAAAAAATATCATAGGGAAATTGGTGGGGAGTGATTTCGGTAATGGCGCGTCGTCTGCCAGACGACGCCTTAGTATTGTAGGGTTAACCTCAGTTTGGCTTAAAAATACGGAAAATCACTCTTCACGCTAACTAACGTCTGTGAAGTTGGCCCCACCCATACAAAAATTTGAAAAAAAATTAGTGCATTCGATTGTTCTACGTTTGTTCCGGATTGTTCCGCAAAAATTTTCGTTTGTTCCGCTCAAATAAGCGAGAAAATCGAGAAAAACCGTGGGTGGGGCTAACTTCACGATGGTCCCCCATTTAACTTTTTCAACTTTTTTTTTGCATAGATCGATAGATCTTCGTTTGTTCCGGATTGTTCCACAAAAATTTTCGTTTGTTCCGCTCAAATAAGAGAGAAAATCGAGGAAAACTGCTGGGGATAACGTGAAGTTAGCCCCACCCACTCAACTTTTTAAACATTTTTTTACATGGATCGATAGATCTTCGTTTGTTCCGGATTGTTCCGCAAAAATTTTCTTTTGTTCCGCCCAAATAGGCGAGAAAATCGAGGAAAACTTTGTAGTGGTGGGGGTAAACAAGCGCTTTTAACATATTTTACATTGTTTTTGTCTATATCGATAGCCTTTAAATAGTTGTGGGTTGTTCCGCATAAAGTTTCCTTTGTTCCGCTCAAATAATATTTAAATTAATACCGTATTATTCCGAAAACAAGCCGTACCCGAATTTAAGCCGAATCGGAAAAAATACTATAAATAAGGAAAAAAATTAAAGTACAATACTTGTATGTTTTTGAAAATTTCTATTTTATAAGAAACGATTACCGTAGTCTACAAACAATATACTTACTACTTAATTAGCATTTAGAAGTTTTTGTTTATTTTTTGTTGAATGCTGAACACAAGATTCATCTACATGATAGGTATTTTCTTCCGGCTTCTTTGTTGTAGAAAGCGAATAGTTTTTGAGAAAACCAGTGTCAAATGCAAAAAAATGGAGTGAAAAAAACACATTTTTTCATTTTAGTTTTCCGGTTAATTTTACTTTGTACTCTTATGAATAAAAACTCATTTAATCAAACATCTATTCGCTTTCTGTATACTTAATTTACACCGGTTTGTTCAGAATAAAATTTTCTACATGTTTTATTGAAAAATTTTAACTGTTTCTTGGTGAAATAACACAGTTATCCTTGCCCAAAGATGAAAAAATGTGATTTTCACTCCATTTTTTGCATTTGACACTGATTTTCTCAAAAACTATTTAACTTACAGTTCTGGGACCTGTTTTATTCAATTTATCAGATCAAAAACCATAAGAAATGATTGAATTCGCCCCTTAATCTACCTTACCACAATTCCAGGAAGATCTCATTTCACCTGGTGAACTGAAATCCAGGCGAAACTTTCGCTAGCTGTAACTCGCTAACGAAGCGTTTTCGGACCTATGTTTATATAACATTTTTTCATTATTTTTACTAGTACAATGTGCTGTAGAAGTGGGGGGAGAACTTCATGAATCACCCTGTATGTATGATACTATAATACTTTAAGTTTACAAACATTTTTTCTTAATATTTTCTAATGCTGAACACTTAAAAGAAATGATGAAAATTAAAACCCACCCGAATTTGAACTCATTCCACAAATTTTACCACATCCAACCCATTCAACATTTTATGCCATCAATCTTGTGCGTCCTCCATCACTAACAGCATCCCTATCAATCGTAGTCAAAAGCAATTGCGAGTGTGGAAGTGCGTGCACAGACGAGCTCTGCAAACAATTATTCCATCTAAATATTATCAATTAAAACTAAACAATTAAGGTATTAAACGTGGGATAGTTAATAGAAAAACTTAATTATTTTTCCACTTATATTAGGTATAAAGAAATCGGTTTTATTATTTGATTATACATTTGATTGAAATTGATTCATGTGTATTCTAGTTTCTTTCGTTCACGTACTTTCATCATCATCATCACGTACTTTATTTTAGCAAATTATTATCATTACAAGATGCCTTTAAAAAGTAAGACCAAACTCTAGAAAGTGATTATATTTTTAAAGTGATAAAATTTTCTCATTTTATTTCTCGTGAAACAATAAAAATTGGAAACGGACGAATGAAATGGCTACCACGATCTCTTGAATTCACGACATTAAAATGTTTCTTGTGGGATGGGTTGAAGTTAAATTTTTTAGATGGGTTGAAGGTTTCCCTGTGGGATGGGTAGGTGAATTATTTATTCAAAATGTGCGTTAATCCTTAGGTATCGAATAATAGAACCTTGAGAAACAGTTAAAAATAGGTTACTTCTGCCATTTTTTAGGTCATCAGCCGAAAGGCTGGTTTGAACCTGTAGAGGTTTTACTAAGTAAAACAAGGAGTGAGGTGGTTTACCATGCCTTCCTCACTGAGTGAAAAACTATGCTTATCAGCATGCCGGGCCCTCTGAAAAGCATATATTTTCCACTCTGCAAATGACAACTTCACTTCATTCACCACAGGGTCTGGCTGTATAATGAAATTCATTACTTTCAGAGGAGATAACTCTGATTAGTGTCTTTTACACCTCTACCTCTTCTGTTCTTAAATGATTCAGTCATTTAATTGGCTGACCATGTGATAAGAAACAAAACTATTTATTTTAGCCCTGCAACTAACAGATTGAGTGTAAATAATTTGACAATCCACCTGTCTGTTATGGGCAATTAAGAAAGATTAATGATTGTTAAATTAGTATAATTTTTAAGGACATTTTGCTGGATTCGGTTGAAACTCTGCATCCTTGATTTCATCAATTATTAGCACAACAATGTTCATCATGTATTAATATTCATTAACATTCATCATGTTATTTTTTTTATCATGAAATAAACACGTTATTATTCTTGTTTGTTTTTATCGCGTAATAATACTGCGCCAAGTTATGTAAAGTTTTCCCACTCTTTTTGTTCCTATAATAGAAAAAACGTATACTATATATATGCATAGAAAAGTTATTGAATTAACATTTTACTTCACGACCGTCATATATTCACACCAATATTCTGAAATGGTAAGTTAAAATTTTTTTTCTCTATAAGATAGGCTCTTGTTTGCTGAAATTCTGCGTGAGGCTGTTTTCAAGTAAAAAAAATACTTTTTAAGATTATGGCTTTAATATGCATTTTAGCGCAAAACGTTATATAATAAAAGTTTTAGAGAAATTAAAATTCTACAACTTTTATTTCAACATTTTTTGTATAACGCTTAGTTTAGCAATAATTAGCGATTTTCTATTTTTTTTCTCATGAAAACGTGTGAAAAATCGATTTTTTAAGATTTTAGCTTTAGTATGCATTTTACGACAAAAGTGTAGGCCTATATAATCAAATTTATAGGAAATTAAAAGATCTACAACTTTTATTTTGAGCATTTTTCTCTACAGAGCCTAATTTAGAGTGAAAGAGTGATTTACCGAATTAATAATAAGAAACCGCATAGCCAAGTAAAAACATCTTGTATTTATTCGCCTACTGTTTTATTGACTCCCTGCAGTTACAGCTAACTTGTTACGTAAATAAACAGTCTACTCTGATAACTTGAGGAAAAGATTTTTAACAAGTAGGGATAATTAGTTTATAGGAAATGAGTAGCTCGTTTATTAATTTTTATAACTATGGACTTGATGTGTTTAATGTTATACAGGTTCTACTAAATGATATCTTAAGACCCTTAATTAAAGTTACATCCGGTGTCGTTTTATTAGGTTAATATAACAAAAAGAAACTTAATTAAAATAACTGTGAATATTTTTAAATTATTAAAATGGTATTTTAGGCTACACTTCTTCTATATTTTATTCGTTGGTCAATTCTGGTTCTCGTTGGTCAATTTTGGGTTTTCCTACGTCACCCGAAAACATCATATCTCATCTATTTAAATCTACTCTTCTTTAAATAAAACTACTAATTTTGATGTATCTGTTATAAGATGAAAATTCGTCATAATTATAACTACTTTTGTAAATTATAAAGAAATGATTCTAATTTATTTCATATTTGTTAAATTATGCAGTTTTGCATAATCTGGTCAAAACCCGACTTCCATCTACCTTATTTACTTATCATAGTATTAAATTTTTTGGCTTTCCATAAATATATTTCTTTATTCTACTGTAAAAACTTAATTTATTTTAGCAAAACGTTGCATTAATGATTATTTTGTAAAAAAATTAAAAACTCTACTTACACTAATTAACTTGCTATTGTTTAATAAAACTAATTATTTTTCTTCTTAAAATTTATTTTATTTAATAAGATTATACTTTTAATGCAAAAGTTAATTATGTTTTCTTATTAATTTAAATTTTTATTTAAAATATTAATCTGTTATATGAAAAGCCTAACCAAATTAATTTTGATTTTATTGATTCATTTTAAATAATTATTATTATATCGACATGGTCTTCTTTCTTTAAATTATTTTATTTTCTCAAATCGTATTAACTGGATCCAGTATTAAGCATGCTAATCTAATTTGAGCTCATTTTTCTTTAATATTAAATTTTTTTTGGCTATTTATGATCATTGCTATTTACGCTTGTGTAACTATTAATTGTGTTTTATTTTAGGTAATGACTTATTTTAGGTAATTAATCAAAAATTTTGTATTTTTTCAGAGCACGCCAGTTGTACCACAACCTGCCTTATCAGAACCAAAATCTTCTACACCAGAACCTATTCACGAGGCAAAAGAAGTACCAGAAATTGCACCGATTGTCAATTCAGAAATGGTTCAAGTTGAACAAACAGATGAAGAAATACCACCTCCATTGCCGGCAAATCCTCCTCCAACAAAGGCTTCACCATCTGCTGTCCAAACAACACCTACTCCAGTACCAGATCCAGAAGAAACACAACCTAAGCCACCAACAGCTGAAGAATTGAACAAAGAAGAAACAACCGAATGTGATGTAAGTTACCGACTTTTTGGCTCTGGACAATAATAACTTTATATAAACTTACTTTAGATACTGCCTGCTGTTAACTTGGACATGAAAGCTTGCCTTAAGCTTTTAAAGCCTTGTTGTGTTGTTTAGGTCAACAGCCAACAGGTTAGTTTGAACTTCTAGAGGTTTTACTTAGTAAAAACAAGGAGTGAGGTGGTTCTCTAATTGCCCTCCTCACTGAGTTGAAAGAGTATGCTTATCAGCATGCCAGGCCTCCAAAAATCATCCACTTTCCACCCTGCAAATGATACCTTCACTTCATTCACTACAGGGTCTGGCTGTATAGTGAATTAATTACTCTCAGAGGAGATAATTCTGACTAGTGTCTTTTACACCTCTACCTCTTCTGTTCTTAAATAGTTCAGTCATTTAATTGACTGACTATGTGATAAGAAACAGAACTATTTTTTGTAGCCCTGGAACCTACAGATCGAATTCAATTAATTTAACACTCCACCTGCCCGTTATGGGCTACTTTAATTATATATACTTTTAAAATGTTAACGCCATTTTCTTAAAACCTCATTTTTCACCTCGAAAGCATGGCTTCCCCAAGAATTTCAGAAGACATGGCGCTTACACTATCTTGTAGAGAATAAAAAATTTAGTAAATGCGATTATTGTTTTTTATCCCTAATGTGTGTACGTGGCAATATGTTCAATTTAGAACAATAAGCAACCCCATGACCCTATGAGATAAGGATGATATGTATGACGTATAAATGAGGTGTAGTCGTGTACAAACTCAGACCGACCATTCCTGAGCGAGTGTGGTTAATTGAATCCCAACCATCAAAGTACACCGGTAACCACTATCTAGTATTCAAATCCGTATAAAAGTAACTAACTTTACTAGGATTCGAACCAGGAACCTTTGTCTCCGAAAATCAGCTGTTAAACAGCTGATTTTGACGACGACTTTACCTCTAGACCAACCCGGTGGAGTATCTATCTAACCGTTTCCTTTTTTTAACAGGTGTTAACAAAACTGTTGAAGAATAGCTTCACGTCTTTAATTTCCTTCTATATTTTTTGAATTGTGGAAAGAGAAACATCAGAGTAGTTAGCCACTCGCTCCTGGCTTTTGTTAAGAAGCAGGGAAAGGCATTTTTGTTTAGCTTCATCTTCACAGAATTTTATTTCATTTCATATTATATTTCGTTCAGCACTGTGAATAGTCTGCCCACGTTTTCGAGAAACTAACATTTCTGTTTACGGTAACAAATAGTTATATTCGTACAGATAACCTACAAAAGGTTCCGCTACGTATTGTATATGCTCTGGGTATAATATAAGTTGTTGTTTTTGTTGTACTGAAATTAAAGCAATTGCGCATGCGCACTGATGTTTTTCTCCCTTTACCACTCGTTGCAAACCAGGCCAAACTCGTGACTGAAGTTAATACAACTGTCTGTAATGTGGAAACGCCTTGTTTTGCTTAATGCAGCGTACAGGTAAAAGGTTATATTGTTCATAATTCCATGGGCAAGAGTAAGTCGTGTGAGTGTTTCACACCAGATTTTTACTTTCTCTTGCCTATATGAGTATACAGGAACGAAAGTATTGTTTTCATGTCGATTTTTTGTAATTGAGTTTTCACTAGATCTACACGTTTTCAGACCCCCTGAATCCAAAAAACATGTTTTAGAGATTGTTCTGTGTGTGTGTGTGTGTGTGCACGCGCGTGCGTGTGCGTGTGTGTGTCAACAGAATATCTCAAGAACGGAACATTGTACGAACTTGAAACTTAAGGTAGACACCACTACCGGCTACGACACGAACATTTTCATCAAAATCGGTCAACCGGAAGTAGTAGTTTATTCGTGTAATTTTTCACTTTTTTGCGATTTATTAAAAAATGGGTCCTACGATGTTTTTAAAATTCGTCTGGTTTACTAAATTTTTTATGCTCTACAAGACAGGGTAGGCGCGATGTTTGCTGAAATTCTTGGTGAGGTTGTTTTCACGTAAAAACATTGTTTTTTTAAGATTGCGGCTTAATTATGCATTTTAGCGCAAAAATTTATGCAATAAAAGTTGTAGAGAATTTTAAATCCTACAACTTTTATTTCAAACATTTTTTGTATATATCTTAATTTAGGGATAATTAGCGATTTTCTGTTTTTTTCTCACGAAAACGTGTGAAAAATAGATATTTTAAAGATTTCGGCCTTAGTATGCATTTTACCACAAAAGTGTAGTATAATTAAATTTATAGGAAATTAAAAGATCTACAACTTTTATTTCGAGCATTTTTCTCTACAGAGTTCAGTTTAACGTGAAAGAGTGGTTTTCCGTATTGTTAAGCCAAATTGAGGTTGACTTCAATTCTGCATCATTTACTCATTAGTAAAATTAGGTAATTTTTTTCAGGTTAGTTTTTTTTACTTTCGCTTGCCTATATGAATATATAGGAAGGTTTTTAAAAAAGGGATTTTCTATTTTCTCTCTCGAAAACGTGTGAAAAATCGATTTTTTAAAGATTTCGGCCTTGGTATGCATTTTACGACAAAAGTGTATATAATCAAATTTATAGAAAATTAATAGATCTACAACTTTTAGTTAGAGCATTTTTCTCTACAGAGCCTAGTTTAGCGTGAAAGCGTGATTTCTATACTTTTAAGCCAAACGGAGGTTGATTTTCATTGTTTTAATATTTTGTTTTGTTTTAACTAATGTTAGGTTATATTGTTAATTATTTGCATTAGCAAGAGAAAGTGGTGTGAGTGTTTCACACCAGATTTTGTTTATTTCTAATGTTTTATTAATATTAGGTAATATTGTTAATTATTTGCATTGGCAGGAGAAAGTCGTGTAAGTGTTTTCACCCAGATTTTTTTTGTCTTTTCCGTTTAATGAAGAAACAGCGCATGTTTCGTTCACTAATATAATAGCAGTAATAATCGCTAATATGTATTTTATCATGCCTAATTATTGCACAATTTATCATTTGTGTATATCTACGTATTTTAAATTGTTATTATTGTTAATTACATGACCCAGTATTTTAGTTGTATTCGGTTCCTTATTTGTATTGTCAGTCACCTTGAATTGTGTTATTAATATTAAATATATATATATTGCGAATTTTGATACAATATTAATTATACTGTATACATATCTGTGCAATTTTTAAACTACATTAAGTAAATTATGCATGACTACAGTACTCTTGTGAAATTGTTGATAAATTTCTTTCGCTTCATGTTTTCTTTTTTTACTTTCTCCTACTTTATTTGTTTTCAAATCCTTGATTCAATTATTTATTTATTTAATACAAAAAGTATCTGGTGTGAAATACTCACACAACTTTCTATTGCCAATGCAAATAATTAACAATATAACTTAACATTAGCAATAAAACATTAGAAATAAACAAAAAAAAATAGTTGCAGATCTTTTCAATTTCATATAAATTTGATTATACTCTTTTGTCGTCAAATGCATACTAAGGCTGAAATCTTAAAAGAATCGATTTTTTACACGTTTTCGTGAGAAAAAACAGAAAATTGCTAATTACCGTTAAATTAAACGTTATCCAAAAAAGGTTTGAAATAAAAGTTGTAGGATTTTAAATTCTCTACATATACTAATTTTATTAGACTAATGTTAGGTTATAGGCTTATTGTTAATTATGTGCATTGGCAAGAGAAAGTTGTGTGAGTGTTTCACACCACATTTTTTTCTTTAAGATTTCGGCCTTAATATGCATTTTAGGGCAAAACTGTACATAATCAAAGTTGTAAAAAATTTCTAAACCTACAACATTAATTCTAAACATTTCTATGTATAACACTGAGTTAAGCGGTATAATTAATGATTTTCTTTTCTTTCATGAAAATCTGTAAAAAAAATTTATATTTTAAGTTTTCTGCTTTTGTATGTGTTTTACTATAGAAGTGTAGGCTATATAATCAAATTTATAGGAAATTAAATGATGTACGATTTTTATTTAGAGCGTTTTTCTCTACAGAGCCTAGTTTAGTGTTAATTAGTAATTTTCCGTATTAAGCCAAACTGAGGTTGATTTTCATTTTGCGTCTTTCACTCATGATTAAAATTAGGTTATGTTTATTGATGTTAGTTTTTGTTTATTTCTAATGTTAATTATTTGCATTGGCAAGAGAAAGTTGTGTGAGTGTTTCACAACAGATTTTTTTAAGATTGCGGCCTTAATATGCAATTTATGCTAAAAGTGTATAATATAAGAAAAGTTGTTGAAAATTTTAAAACCTACAACATTTATCCGAAAAATGTCGTTGTATGACGCTTAGTTTAGCGGATATTAGTAATTTTCTGTTTTTTTTTTCATGAAAATCTTTAAAAAAATGGTTTTCATAAGATTTCGGGCCTTAGTGGTTTTTTTACGACAAAAGAGTACAAAATAATATTTGTAGGAAAGTAAAAGATCTACAATTTTTATTTAGAGCATTTTTCTCTACAGAGTCTAGTTTAGTGTGAATTAGTGATTTTCCGTATTAAGCCAAACGAAGGTTGATTTTCATTTTGCACCAATCACTCGTTTTTAAAATTTGGTTGTGTTTTTAAGTTTTTATTATCTACATTGGCAAGAGAACGTCGTGTAAGGGTTTCACACCAGATTTTTGTTCTAAATATCGTATTTTACTTTTATTTCTCCTTGCATGCGCATAATAACAATCGCGCTGCTGTATTGTACAAAACAGAGAACAGATACAAACCAAGGAAGGGGAGATTTCACGAGCGGCAGAACACTGCTTCTGTTATAGTTATTTCTAAAGCTATTACTAATAATAAATTATTATTATTATTATTATTATTACAAAGGATTTCTAAAACAATGATTATCTAGGGCACAATATTATTTAATTTAATTAACTGTAATTACATAAATTAATGTTAAATTTATAAAGTAACTGTAAAAGATCTTTAGCAATTCATATAATCTGGTGTGAAACACTCACACGAGTTTCTCTTGCCAATGCTAAATAAGTGAGCTAAGCAACATAAACTGTGACGATATCGCATGTTTCAGTTTATCGGGTGCATAGCACTTTTATTTTTTCTAAGTCCTCTGGATGGTGTATTTTTTGAGCTAAAAGCACGATTCAACTTTTATATTTCATAGAAAAACGTGAAGAATAACATTCGATTCCAAAAACATTAAAAATTCGGAAATATTCAAATTTTTTATTTTTGTACTGTATTTCATATATTTGTTTTCATTCGACAGGTAGCGTATGAGTCATATATTTCCAATTACTCTGCGTACCGTACCCATGTATAACTGTCTCTTATCTCAGCCATATATCAACTGTCTCTTTCCTTTCCATCGGTATTCTTCGAAGCATTCTTTTCAATTCTGTTAAATCGCAGGGACAAACATTGAAAACGGTGGGCATCGATTTGAGCAAGAGTGGTTCCTACACTCATGGACAACTTTATGTCGGACTTTCTAGATCTTTTTTTGTTTTGTTTTATAATCTAACGAGTGTACGTTGCAATCTGTTCAATTCAGAACAATAAGCAACCCCATGACCCTATGAGATAAGGATGATATGTATGACGTATAAATGAGGTGTAGTCGTGTACAAACTCAGACCGACCATTCCTGAGCGAGTGTGGTTAATTGAATCCCAACCATCAAAGTACACCGGTAACCACTATCTAGTATTCAAATCTGTATAAAAGTAATTAACTTTACTAGGATTTGAACCATAAACCTTCGTCTCCGAAAAACTGCTGTTAAACAACTGATTTTGTTTAAATCTTAGTTTATATATCAACTAAATGTTTTTAGCGATTGATGTGTTTCAGAGTATGTCAGTATCAGAACCAGTAAATTCAACACCAGAAATGGTTCAAGTTGAACAAAAAGTTGAAGAAATACCACCTTCTCCAACTGAGAAGGGTTTACCACCAACAATACAACCACCTACTCTAACACCAAAACCAGAAGAACTACAGTCTCAGACACCAGCCTCGCCAGAACAGGTTAGTTTGAACTTCTAGAGGTTTTACTTAGTAAAAACGAGGAGTGAGGTGGTTTACGCTT
The DNA here is from genome assembly GCA_035578175.1 of Catonia carolina. Lineage (NCBI taxonomy): Eukaryota > Metazoa > Arthropoda > Insecta > Hemiptera > Achilidae > Catonia > Catonia carolina. The sequence continues at coordinate 128,311 of JAQMRL010000059.1, forward strand.
GTCTTCCTCAATGAGTGGAAAAGTACGCTTATCAACATGCCAGGCCCTCTGAAAAGCATCTACTTTCCACCCTGCAAATGACACCTTCACTTCATTCACCACAGGGTCTGGCTGTATAGTGAAATTAATTACTTTCAGAGAAGATAACTCTGACTAGTGTCTTTTATACCCCTACCTCTTCTGTTCTTAAATGATTCAGTCATTTAATTGGCTGACCATGTGATAAGAAACAGAACTATTTATTTTAGCCTATAAGATAGGATAGGTCCCGTGTCTGCTGAAATTCTTGAAAATTCTTGGCTGTATAATGAAATCCATTACTTTCAGAGGAGATAACTCTAATTAGTGTCTTTTACATCTGTACCTCTTCTGTTCTTAAATGATTCAATCATTTAATTGGCTGACCATTGATAAGAAACAGAACTATTTATTTTAACCCAGCAACAAATAGATTGAGAGTAAATAATTTGACTCTCCACTTGTCTGTGCGTGTGCGCGCGTGTGTGCGCGTGTGTGTGTGAACAGAATATCTTAAGAACGGAACATCGTACAAAGTTGAATCGATTTTTTCAGGATTTCAGCCTTAGTATACATTTTACGTCAAGAGTGTATAATAAAATTTATAGAAAATTGAAAGATCTACAACTTTTATTTAGAAAATTTTTCCCTACGGAGCCTAGTTTAGCGTGAACGAGTGATTTTCTGTATTTTTAACCAAACTGAGGTTGATTTTAATTTTACGTCTTACCAATGCTATTTATAGTGTTTCTTGTGTTTTTCCAAAAATCTAATTACATTTTTTTTTGTTTTTTTTGTTTACAGCTACTATATGATGAAGACGATGATGTTCATATAATATATATAACAACGTACGACGGCGAAAATTGGGATTAGCCGTCGTACGTTTCCTTTCTAGAAATAAAAAAAATTTAAAAAAAAAGTTAATTTTTTATACTTATTTCAATTTTCCTACTTAATTACAGTCAAACTTGTATTCCACTTCTTTCCACTATTATTAAAATTAGCTCATCAAATGATTTGATTATCGACATAAATAGGACGTTTTAAAACAAGAAGTGAGATGGTTTACCAATGCCTTCCTCACTAAGTGAAAAAAAGTATGCTTATTAGCTTGCCAGATCCTCCGAAAAGCATCTACTTTCCGCCCTGCAAATGACACCTTCACTTCATTCACCACACGGTCTGGCTGTATAGTGAAATTAATTACTTTCAGAGAAGATAATTATGTTTATACAGGGTGATTCATGAAGTTCTACCCCCACTTCTACAGCACATTGTACTAGTAAAAATAATAAATGTTATATAAACATAGGTCCGAAAACGCTTCGTTAGCGAGTTACAGCTAGCGAAAGTTTCGCCTGGATTTCAATTCACCAGGTGAAATGAGGTCTTCCTGGAATTGTGGTAAGGTAGATTAAGGGGCGAATTCAATCATTTCTTATGGTTTTTGATCTGATAAATTGAATAAAACAGGTCCCAGAACTGTAAGTTAAATAGTTTTTAAGAAAACCAGTGTCAAATGCAAAAAATGGAGTGAAAAACTTATTTTTTCATCTTTGGGCAAGAATAACTTTGTTATTTCACCAAGAAACAGTTAAAAATTTTCAATAAAAAATGTAGAAAATTTTATTCTGAACGAACTGGTGTAAATTAAGTACACAGAAAGCGAATAGATGTTTGATTAAATGAGTTTTTATTCATAAGAGTACAAAGTAAAATTAACCGGAAAAACTAAAATGAAAAAATGTGTTTTTTTCACTCCATTTGTTCATTGTTCAGAATAAAATTTTCTACATTTTTTATTGAAAAATTTTAACTGTTTCACCTCTTTAATAAAATTTCTATAAGAAGCTTTACTCCTAAAAATGTGGGTTTGTATTCAGATAATGTTGGTTTGTGAATATTACATGTCTGTTTTTTTTTATTCCGGGTTAAACGTAAAAAACAAACTCTCCAAGAATTTCAGTAGTCATTGCACCTATCCTATCTTGTAGAGCTTTATTATATCTCAAACTAGCTTTATTTAAGAACCCCTTTAATTACTAATTGTCATTGCGGACCCTTTAAAACACTCTTTACAATTTTTATTAATTTTGTGGTAATAACCATTTAATGGAGTAGATCAGTGGTTCCCAACCCGCAGTGGTCTGCGGACCACTCAGCCTGAAAGTGAACTACCACGGACCACCCATTACATTATTGCATATATCTTATCGGTTTTAACCAAATTAAAAGGTGATTAAATAAAACAAATTTTCAGAAACAAACTATTATTATTAATTAAGAAACTATTATTACAAACATATAATTGTTATTTTCAGAAAGTAGGGTATATTGTATTTCACAAAAAGTAAAAATATTTTAATTGTAAATTGTCTTTTAATTCAGAATTTACCTAGTCGAAAATAATAATGAAAATTAAAACATGAATTAAAAATGAAATGAAAATTTCAGTGCGACTTTTGTGCACGAATCTTTCTGACTAGCTGAGAATTCTAGGTTTTAGGCTCTTGCTAAGAGCTACTCTCAAATCACTGCTTATACTTAGCCGATTTCGTTGTTTGTTTTTAATTAACAATAAACTAGAGAACCCCTGCTCACACAAATAAGTGGTTGAAAATATCATAAGATACCGCGAAGCTACTTGCCGAATCTTGGGGAAGCCCAGGGCTTTCTTACACTACAACTCTTCTACCTTTACTTAATCTGAATCTTGAATGTATTTACTTAATCTTGTTCACTGAAAATCGTAACTTTGCAATTACTGCTAATGCAGACGGTGAAGGATGAAATGATTTTTTGGAACGTATGAAAAGATGCCGTGCCTGAATGGGATTCGAACCCAAGACCGCATGATGAGAGGCGAGCACGTTACCAACTGCGCCAATGCGGCCGGCAGTAGATGTATAAGAGAGGATTCATTTGGATGTGTTTAGATTTGGTTAAATAAGGCGTAAGAAAGCAATAATACTTCAAGCATTAAAATATAATTTTTTTTATAAAATAGGTAAAAATTACTCAATGAAGTGAAAAATTGCGTTGATGGCAAAATATAATTTAAAAATGTTATTCTTACAATATACAAAACTAAAATAGATACAATAATATGAAAACACAGTACAAAAAAAAAGAAATGAAAGAAGAGAAGTTGGTCACCTTGAGTGTATCAGTTATGTTATTATACTGATAGTAATACGAGTGCCTTACTGCTAAATATAAACAAACTGTGGAAATTTAAAAAAAATATAAACTTAAAAAAATACCATAATTATTTACGGTTGATAAAAAACGTGAACGTGATTTGCTCACGTGAATCTTTCATGCTAAACTAGGCTTTATAGAGAAAATGCTCTAAATAAAAGTTGTAGATCTTTTAATTTTCTATAAATTTGATTATATATTTTTTGTCATGAAATGCATACTAAGGCCGAAATATTAAAAAAATCGAATTTTCACACGTTTTCGTGAAAAAACAGAAAATCGCTAATTACCGATAAACTAAGCATTATACAAAAAATCTTTGAAATAAAAGTTATAGACTTTATATAAATTTATAAGTAAACACCGGTATCCACTGTCTAGTATTCAAAAGGAACTACCTTTATTAGGATTTGAACCAGGAACCTTCGTCTCCTAAAATCACCTGTTAGACAGGTGACTCACGGCGACAACTTTACCTCTGGACCAGCCCGGTTGGTCAGTATCTCCACACTCGTGTGTTTTCTTTTTCAACTTGCGATTCGACTTGCGATGTAGCATGCGCTTAGAGGCATACCACCTTCTAAGGTTGTAGATTTTTAAATTTTCTACAACTTTTACTATTACATTTTTGCACTAAGTTGCGTATTAAGGCCGCAATCTTAAAAAAACCTATTTTATTTCAGTAGACCTGGTGCCTACTTTATCTTGTAGAGCATGAAAAATATAGTAAATAAGGCAATTTTAAAAAAATCGTAGGAAGTTGTTTATTGTTTTGACGATTTTGTAACGTAACGGAATTCATAAAAAATCCATCAGTTTAATCCATTTACATACATACATTTTATCGAATTATAATAATTATGAATAATGTGGAATAAACATGTACACAGAAGAGGGCAAGATATACGTAGGCCTATATACGGAACGCATGTATTAACCCATTTTTGTTAATTATATTTTTATTAAATTGGAATTACCATTAAATGAAAAAGTGAGATATTATATTATCTATTTATCAATTACATGGATGTTTAATACAGTAATAAACCATTTAAAAATGTTAGTTAATTGCGTGTTATTATTTTTTAGAATGTTTATGTATGTATTAACATTAGAATAAGATTATATAATTTACCTACCCAGATAATTAACATTAAAAGAGTCTGGTTTATTTGTGTTAAACAAATTTCCAATACCTTATAATAAACATATTATGCATGTAACAGCCGGCGCCTCGGTAGAGAATACCAGTTTGCTTTTGGAGACTTGCCAATAGAGTATGAAATCAATTTTTCTAACCTTGTCTAAAAGAAATAAGAACACAACTAATTTTCTTTAATAATAATTATCCCATCACAATCTGACAACAGAAAACTAAAACAAAACAAATCCAAAACCATTTTGAGGCAAAACGCTCCAACCACAAATACAGCTGATGACCTAAACAACATCATGTGTATTTAAAAACAGATGAGGTAGAGGTGCAAAAGACACTAGTCACAGATATTTCCTCTGAGAGTAATGAATTTCATTATACAGCCAGACTCTTTAGTGAATGAAGTGGATTTGTCATTTGCATGGTGGAAAGTAGATGTTTATCGGTGGGCCTGATGGGTACGCTGATAAGCGTATTTTTACACTCAGTGAGGAAGGCAATGGTAAACCACCACACTCCTCGTTTTACTTAGTCAAACCTCTAGAGATTCAAACCAGCCTTTCGTCTGTTGACCTAAACAACAACTAAAAAATATTCCTTAACAATTAAATTTGTTGACCTTTTATATTCTATATTATATTTATATTTTATATATTGTTGTGTCTTATTCATATTCATATCCTTAAGTGCCCGATCGAATTCTTCTCGTAGTATAGGGTCCCCTCTTTGATATATTTACGTATATAGGATAAAAATAACGTACAACAGCGAATAGAAAAAAAATGAAATAATCCACGTCGCCAGGTTTTGTTCAGTGTGCCGACGCGTACCCAATGGACACATAATGGCTGCCGAACAGACTGCATTACAAAGGACTAAGTTCACATACAGCGTATATACAAACAAAAATAAAATTCGATCGGCCTTTGTTAAGTTAGGTTAGGTACCACTGGAGGACCCGACACAAACATTTAAATTATTTAATGAATCGGCCATTTCAGAGAAAGCCCATAACTCAAAAAAACTAACTTTCGGAAAATTTAAAAACTAGTGCTACGTTTCAATAAAATATAATATTAAAAATATAATTTTGTTCTGAGGACTGTCCCTTTTAAGGGAAGATGGCACGATGGTTTTAACTCAAAATTTCAATTTTTGGTTTTTTATGTTTTTCAATAGTTTAGGCCTAGATCTACCAGAGAAAAACATTAAATTACGTCAAAAAAATAAATTTTTATGAAAAAGTTAAGTTTTTATCAAGTTTACACAGAAAAATTATCATGTTCCAAAGAACGAATATTTTTCACAATTTTTTACTGCTCGATTTAGTGCAAAGAGAATTTTAGTTTTTAAAATATCTGCATCACGGTTTTTTGTATTCTCAGCTGTATAAACAACTGTTGATGGGAATTTTTCTTGTTTTTGTTTGTGCCTTCTTGTTTCTTGCGTTTTCCCGTAAATTTAGATTTTTGACACTAGGTACATTTTTCTCAGAAACCAATAAACCTACCAGGCTGAAATTTTTACCAGTTAATTATCTTGTATATCGACATATACTGTACCAACATTTTTATGACTTCCTCAGGTGCACCAAAAATTAGTAATACGCAAATAACGTAGAAAACAATTTGTAAAAATTTTATCTTATTCGTAATATTTAAAAAAAAATGGTATGGTTCAAAGATTAAATTGAAAAAAATGTCAGTAGCTCTAGAAGGAACCCGACACCTATAGTGTGTAAAGTTTAATTTCGCTATATTTTACCAATCCTATGAAAAATGTACCTAAATATAGCAAATTTAACATTGGCGGGATACAAAGTACAGTTTCCCCTTAAAATAAAATGTACACTTTTGTCTTTAAAAAAATAAGCCATGTTATATTGAAAATTTAGATTAAAGGTGTTTCTAAAATAAATTGCAGTAAAATGCTGACTTACGTTGTTTTCTGTAAGTGAAATACATTGTTAGACAAGAATAAATTTTATTGTACAATAGTTAGTATTAATTTATTTAATTCAATAGTTTACATTAGTGACTTTAATAGCTTTTTTCAATAATACAACTTGAAATTCGTAACAAAAATTAATTATTTTTCCCTATGGTTCAAATTCCGTGGGACACCCAGACATGATTTTGTTCTAAAACGCATATTAACAGTTTGCACGTCACCTGCGCACAACTGTTGCGTGTTCAGCAGCAAAAGTGTTAAGGCTGCCATCTTAAAAAATCTGGGTTGAAACACTCACACGACTTTCTCTTGCCAATGGTAATAATGAACAATATAATCTAACATTAGTAATAAAACTTAGAAATAAACAAAAAACTAACCTCAATAAACATAAACTAATTTTAATCATGAGTGAAAGATGTAAAATAAAACCCAATCTCAGTTTGGCTTAAAAATACGGAAAATCGCTCTTTCACGCTACATTATCCTCTGCAGAGAAAAATGCTCTAGATAAAAGTTGTAGATCTTTTAACTTCCTATAAATTTTATAATACAATTTTATTATAAAATGCGTACTAAGGCCGAAATCTTAAAAAATCAAATTTTTTACAGATTTTCAAGAAAAACAAAACAGAAAATCACAAATTATCGCTAAACTATGCGTTATACAAAGAAATGTTTGGAATAATAGTTGTACGTTTTTAAATTTTCTACAACTTTTATTATTTACATTTTTGCGCTAAAATGTATATTAAAGTTACAACCTTAAAAAAACATTTTTTTACGTAAAAACAGTCTCTCAAAGAATTTCAGCAGACATGGCGCCTACCCTATCTTGTAGAGCATAAAAATTCAGTACATGAGGCGATTTTAAAATAAATAATAGGACCCGTTTTTGAGAAAATCGGAAAAAAGTGAAAAATTACACGAATAAACTACTACTTTCGATTGACCGAATTTAATGTTCGTGTCGGGTCCTTTAGTGGTATCTAACTTAAGTTTCAAATCTGACTCACTGACTAAAAAAAATCTGACTACCTGACCTTACAATCTGACTATCTGACTACCAAAAAATCTGACTGTCTAACCATAAAAAAAATCTGACTGGTTAACCGGAAGTAGTTCATTCGTGTAACTTTTCACTTTTTTACGATTTTCTCAAAAACGGCTCTTAGATTTTTTAGAAATCGTCTCATTTACTACATTTTGTATGTTCTACATAGGGTAGGCGCCATGCCTGCTGTATTTCTTTAGGAACTGTTCTCTCGTAAAAAAAAATGTTTTTTGAAGATTGCAGCCTTAATATGCATTTCAGCGCAAAAGTGTATGTAATAAAAGTTGTAGAGAATTTAAAATCCTACAACTCTTTTTTCAAACATTTTTTTGTATAACGCTTAGTTTAGCGTTAATTAGTGATTTTCTGTTTTTTCCTCATGAAAATCAGTAAAACAATAGATTCTTTAAGATTTCAGCCTTAGTATGCATTTTACGACAAAAGTGTATAGGCCTAATCAAATTTATAGGAAATTAAAAGATCTACAACTTTTATTCAGAGAATGTTTCTCTACAGACACTAGTTAGCGTGAAAGAGTGGTTTTCCGTATTTTGTCTAACTCAAGTTGATTTTCATTTTGCATCATTCATTCATGATTAAAATAAGGTTTTTTTGAGGTTAGTTTTTTTAATGTTTTATTACTAACGTTAGGTTATATTATTGTTCAATTTTTGCATTGACTAGAGAAAGTCGTGTGAATGTTTCACACCAGATTTTTGAAATTGAATGACAATAACATAGGGTAGTTTTATTTGCCAAATTAAAAATTTCTGGTAACAGACGACATATTTTATTTTTACGTGTAGTTTTTGCATTGTATTTTCTAGAAACAAATATGTTGTTTTAGTTTATTTCAAATAACTTTTCTGTTTGCTACTTTGAGAGTGCAAAAACCGAATATTCTCTATATTAAAATTAAAACTACATTTATAAAATTATACAAATTGTAAAAGTTAATGAATTTAAGTTGATAATAAACTGCGTTTTTTTAGAAAAATAAACTTCTGCTACATTTTTCAATAGCCTAAAATTTTTAAATCGATACATGGTTATCCTAAAATACCAGCGCACAAATACTTAATGCAAAGATTGGTTTTCCATAAAAGTTAAAATTCCATTCCTTCTAGTCACTAGATGCATTTTGGATGCTTTAAGCCTGCTAATAATCGGAACCTCTTGTGAAGTTCTCATTTTTTCACCTTGAAAATACACTTTTACATCATTCGCCAAATACTATTACGAAAAACATCGCTTTAAGGAGAAGTATCATTTCTCACGTAACACGACAGCTGATTCCATTACGCCGAGAATCTATTGTTGCAAAGATCTCTTTTACTACTAGTACACCAAAAGTCCCGTATTCGATTCCCGGTCAGGTCTTACAATTCTTCCAGAGAAAGTCGTGTGTGTTTCACTTCATATTTTTTTAAATTGGGACTAAGTTTCGTTAAACTCTTGTAATTTTTGCTTTAGAATATTGGCTTTAGAAATTTTAAGAAACAATATTATTTTTTACGATTAAATTCTTGAAAATGGAAGATAATAACTTTTAGCAAACGTATACTAAACGTGGTTTATTATGTGAATTATTATTTTGATTTCAAATTGAGATGGTGTTGGTAAAATTTTGCGTTGACGTTGTAATGTAATGAATTGACGAGTGTATGACATCACTATAATGAATTTGATACAGACTTCATTATACTACTATTTTATTCCGGTAGTGGTAGTGGATAGTGGTAGTGGTAGCCGCGGTATTGGTAGCGGTAAAGGATTGTATTATGGTAATTTATGCAAACAACATTTATGCCATAATATACAATTATAACAACAATTATAAGTTTTTTTTTGAGATAAAACTCTTTAAACGAATGCGGAAAGGTGGTATGCCTCTAAACGCATGCGATGTCGCATCGCGAGTTGAAAAAGAAGCGCACATGGCAAGCTGATAAGCATACTTTTCCACTGAATGAGTAAGGCAATGGTAAACCATTTCACTCCTCGTTTTACTTAGTAAAGACTCTAGAGGTTCAAACCAGCCCTTCGGCTAATTGCCTAAATAATATACAATTACTTAGCGACTTCAAAATTAAGATAATTTTTCTACTTAATAAAAATTCATTCCCATAACGGACAGGTAGAGTGTTAAATTAATTGAACTCGATCTGTTGGTTCCAAGGCTACAATAATAGTTCTGTTTCTTATCACATAGTCAGCCAATTTTATGACTGCATTAATTAAGAACAAAAGAAGTAATGGTGTAAAACTTACTAGACACAGTTATCTCCTCTGAGAGTAATGAGTTTCATTATACAGCCTGATCCTGTAGTGATTGAAGCAAAGGTGTCATTTACAGGGTGGAAAGTAGATGCTTTTCAGAGGGCCCTGCATGCTGATAAATATACTTTTCCACTCATTGAGGAAGGCAATTGTAAACCACCTCATTCCTCGTTTTACTTATTAAGGCCACTAGAGGTTCAAACAAACTTTTCGGCGGATGCCGTAAACACAGCCAGACCCTGTTGTAAATAAAGTGAAGGTATCATTCGTAGGAGGAAAGTGGATGATTTTCAGAGGGCCCGGCATGCTGACAAGCATACTTTTCCATTCAGTGAGAAAGGCATGGTAAACCACCTTACTCCTCGTTTTAATTAGTAAAGCTTCTGGAGATTCAAACCAGTCCTTCGGCCGATGACCTAAACAACTTAAATTACTTCACTTTAAAATTAAGATAATTTATTCTACTTAATGAAAAATTTTTAGCAATTTAACCGAATGAAGAATTTTCCTCTACAATTTCGTTGTTTTTCCTTTTTAATTCTTTATATAATAGTCTACTCGATGAATTTATGAACTTAAGTTTTGAAAACTAGCTTATTTTATAATGAATACAGCAAGAGGAAATGACATGTTAAGCGCAATTGAAAGAAATTTATACTAACGAAATGTCGCAGCAGGGGGTCCACCGAAACCAGTAAAATTTTAAAGTGGTCTACGAGAAAAAAAAAGTTTGGGAACCTCTACTCTAGAGGCTTTACTACGTAAAACAAGGAGTGAGGTGGTTTACCATTGCCTTCCTCACTGAGTGGAAAAAATACGCTTATCAGCATGCCGGGCCCTCTGAAAAGCACCCACTTTCCACTCTGAAAATGACACCTTCACTTCATTCACCACAGGGTCTGGCTGTATAATGAAATCCATTACTTTCAGAGGAGATAACTCTGATTCGTGTCTTTTACACCTCTACCTCTTCTGTTCTTAAATAATTCAGTCATTCAATTGGCTGACCATGTGATAAGAAACATAACTATTTATTTTAGCCCTGCAACGAACAGACTGAGTGTAAATAATTTGACACTCCACTGTCTATTATGGGCAGAATTTTTTAGTAATAATCTCTGTACAAAATCTTCACTGACTCGCTGATTGTCTCTCTAACATCCTGATCACATAGAGGGTTGGAATTCCAATTTTTTTCCCTTAGAGGGTAAATAAAAAAACTAAACCATTTATATTTTCATCTTTAACCCTGAGCGGTACACAGAGGTAAGTACTTTAAAGAAATACTCATCTATCTTTCCCGAATGAATACAGTACTAAACTTCGGCATGCGTAATTTCTAATTAAAAGATACCTAGTGAAGTGAAGTACACCGTGACACCGAAAAAAAAAACAACAAACCATTTTATTTAGTACACCTCTCTGAAGCAATTGCGCCCCCTCCTATGCATTATAAATGCCAATCACCAATCCAATATGGAAGTAGACTCATAAATTAGTTAGGCATAAATAGCAATGTATTTGCCCATAACAGGCAGGTGGAGTGTTAAATTATCTACACTCCTATTTGCAGGTACCAGGGCTACAAAAAAATAATTATGTTTCTTATCACATAGTCAGCCAATTTATACGGCCGAACCATTTAAGAACAGACGCGGCAGAAGTGAAAAAAAAAAAGACACTAGTCAGAGTTATCTCTTCTGTGAGTAATGAATTTCAATATACAGCCAGACCCTGTGCTGAATCAAGTGAAGTATCATTTGCAGGGTGGAAAGTATATGCTTTTCAGAGGCCCGGCATGCTGATAAGCGTATTTTTTTTTCCACTCAGTGAGGAAGGCAATGGTAAACCACCACACTCCTCGTTTTACTTAGTCAAACCTCTAGAGATTCAAACCAGCCTTTCGTCTGTTGACCTAAACAACAACTAAAAAAATATTCCTTAACAATTAAATTTGTTGACCTTTTATATTTTATTTTACTAGAACTTCTAAAATATTTGTTCTATAATATTTTTTTTGTATACAGTATTATTATTATAAGTACTATTTAAAAAAAGTACTATTTAAAAAAAAAGTACTATCTAGTACTAGCTAATTGTTATTCACCTCAAATTAACTAACTACTACTTTGTAGTTGCTATACTTTATAATACATACTTCCCTTTTTTTTTTTTTTATTCACAACACCATTTTGCCGTTAAAATGCATAATAAAGCCCAATCTTACAAAAAAAACACCAGGAATATCAAAACAACTTATACCATCTTATAAACAGATAATATGTTTGAAATTATTATAAACTGATCAATTGTAACTTATAAATCTATGATCTTGTAAAAAAAAAAAGTTGGAAATCTGCCAATAAAGATATCTTTTGACTAGATTATTTACTCCTATGAGTTGAATTACATACCCACTACCTTACAGCATTATCTAACCACTTTAAATCGACTACAACAATAATAATAATCATATTGGCTGGTCAATTTCATACTATGACGACCTTGAAAAGCGGTAGCTTAGAATACTTGTTTATCTATCCGCTTCTATTAGTATCCTTATACCCATTTTCACAATTTAAAACCAAACCAGCGCTGTAAAAAAAAAAAAAAAAAAAAACATAAACGCAACACCACACCATATCAATTATTCACTTTAAATCTTACCATCACATAAGAACTCTTATCATTACTCTAATTCAAAAAAAAAAAAAAAAAAACTATTAACTTGATACAAACCCACATACAAATTAAAACCAACTAAACAACAACAAATCTAACCATAACACCAAACACAAATAAAGAAAACCACAACTATCACAATCTGACCAAAGAAAACCAACCCTAAACTAATCCAAACCCTTTTCTGAGCTGATTAGACCTAATTATTACCTACTTTACACTCAATCTGTTAGTTGCAGGGCTAAAATAAATAGTTCTGTTTCTTATCACATGGTCAGCCAATTAAATGACTGAATCATTTAAGAACAGAAGAGGTAGAGGTGTACTGTGACACTAATCAGAGTTATCTCCTCTGAAAGTAATGAATTTCATTATACAGCCAGACCCTGTGGTGAATGAAGTGTAGGTGTCATTTGGAGGGTGGAAAATATGTGCTTTTTAGAGGGCCCGGCATGCTGATAAGCGTATTTTTCCATTCAGTGAGGAAGGCAATGGTAAACCAACTCACTCCTCGTTTTACTTAGTAAAACCTCTACAGGTTCAAACCAGCCTACAGGCTGATGAACTAAATAACAACATCTTAATATTGAATTTTAGGCCGGAACCTCTTCAATCCTTAGGTCCTTACATGAGGGCATTTGTTTTTATCGATTTATTGTACTTTTAGCACAAATAAATTCATTTAAAAATCATGGTTTTCTCAAACCTTAACTAGGGATTATCCATATTTAAGGTAGTCAGGTTTCAAAATCAGCTGTCTGTTATTAAAATAAAATTAATCTACAAAAACGAAGGTTCTCATTTGAGAACCTCAAAGAAACTACAACTTTTATTGCACACGTTATTTAGTACAATAATTTAGCGTCAATTAGTAATTTTTTGTATTTTTTTCATCAAAATCGGTAAAAAATTGGATTATATAAGATTGCAGCCTTATGCATTTAACGGTAAAAGTGTATCTGTTAGGGCAACTCTCTGGCAATTGCGTACTAAATTTCCCGCTCCTTTAGTAATTTCAAATCTCCCAAATCAAACACTTCCTATGACATCATACACACGTCATTCCCCCTTCTACCATCCTTACATCCTTTGTCTTCCAGACTCACTCGTAAGTTAGCAGGCAAGGCAACAGGTCAAGGCACTCTCGTCGTGACCATAATGTGCGAATGGTCTTGCTTTGTGATGTAAACCAGGCATGGCAATTCATTCGTTTCGATCTCTATTAGAGAACTCTAATGTGCGAATTTCATGGTGTATTATGCATTTTTAACTGTTATGATTTGCAAATTATGTTTTAGTAACTTTACAATCTATTATTCACGTGTTATCTACCAGTGCGCAAAACTTCAAGACTTATTCGAGGTAAGTGCTAAATATTTGTTGTATTGTTTGTTGTTTGCGAGCATTCCTATATTTCCTTTGATGTCATTTAATTCATTTTGTTGTTTAATTTGTCAGTCGTTCTTAATTGCCTTAAATTGCCAATTACAATCTGTAAATCGTTTAGTTGTGATTACCAACTGTCTTATAAAAGTAATCTGGTCCTTCGGAAACAATCGTTTATTCGCCGTTTTATTAAATTCAATAGTTATCCGTCGCGGGTAATTTCATTGTGTTTAAAAATTCAAGATATCCCCCGTGGGAAATCGAACAGTATCTAATAAAAGTTGTAGAAAATTACAAATATATATACGTATATTTTAATTCCTAATATGTGTACGTTGCAATCTGTTCAATTCAGAACAATAAGCAACCCCATGACCCAATGAGATGAGGATGATGTGTATGACGTGTTAATGAGATGTAGTCTTGTACAGACCCAGGTCGACCACTTCTGAAAGAGTATGGTTAATTGAACCCCAACCATAAAAGTACACCGGCAACCACTGTCTAGTATTCAAATCCGTATAAAAGTAACTACCTTTACTAGGATTTGAACCAGGAACCTTCGTCTCCAAAAATCAGCTGTTAAACAGCTGATTTTGGCGACGACTTTACCTCTAGACCAACACGGTGGTTGGTCTACAATATTTACAAATCTACAACATTTATTTCACGATTTTTTTCTATTTAGTCTAGTTCAGGGTTAATAAGTGATTTTCTGTATTTTTAAGTGAAACAATT